>PVLD010028599.1:0-19217 GCA_004027595.1 Dinomys branickii
TTTATTTGTTTACAAATATATCAATCTCCTAAGTCTTATAATTGATTTATGGTGCCAAGATCATATTATTGCAATTGGAGCTTTAATCAAAGCAAAAAGTGTTCCTTGAAGGAATGCAGAAATTCACCATTTTTCAGTTTTCCATTTACTCACTCATTCAGCTAATGTATACCAACCATCTGCTATGTGCCCAAGCACTGGGGATGAAGCAGTGAATGAGATAGACACAGTCCCCGCTCCCATGGAATTCAAGCTGCATTGCAGTTAACGCACCAGACCAATATTATCTGCTTTATAGACTGATGGCTATTAAAAACAACCTCTTACTTCATATAGTTATGTTTAATGGATGTGTTTTGATTCTGTATTTTATATAAATTCAAACCCCACAAAGTTTTGGAGTAATTAGTTTTGAGATTGTAAGTGTGGATACTCATAATCTACTAATTTGTTGTTGCTGATAATGCATTTTTAGTCTTTTAAATTGACACATGAAACTGTTTATTTGTAGTGCATATGTATTATGTAGCAATTTAGCTTTTGGTAATTGTTTTTCAGAACCAACAAGCCAAAATAGCACAATTATATCTCCCATTTGTTGGACTGCTTTTGGAAAATATACAGCGATTAGCAGGCCGGGATACTTTGTATTCTTGTGCAGCCATTCCTAATTCTGTAAGTAATAATGTATTTTTGTTTAAGTTTATCCTGTTTTACTGAATATATTTGGAATTGGGCTTATATGTTGCATGGGCTCAATCTTAAGAGTTCACTTTTTATTATTACATTCATACTTTTTCCTAGAGAAGTGCTTCTCAAACTTGCATGTGCCTATGAATCACCTAGAGAATTTGTCAAAAGATAGAGTCTGATTCAGGAGGCCTTGAGCAGGGCTACCTCTAGTCCAGGGTAGTAACAAGGTTCAAAAGAACACCATTATCCCTTATACCCAGAGCTTTGTTTGTAAGATCTACTGCTGTTAATATGTCTTGATATATTTATTCAATCTCAAAACTGATCAAAAAATTCATCACTTCCAGAATATCAGACATTGGAGATTAAACTATATGCCTTTGCTTCTCCCCTTCCTTGGTAGTCTATTTTTAGTGCCTCTTAGTCTCTTTTAGTTCATTACAATTAGTGTTTGTCTTGGTTATCTTTTTTGTTGTTGTTGCTGAGACAAAATACCGAACACCCAAAATGAAGGAAGGAAAGGTTTATTTAGCTTACACTTTGTGGAGGTTTCAGTCCATACTTGGCTGGCTGAGAGGCAGAGTGGCACATGGCAGAGGGCAAACTGTTTAGGGCAGCAGACCACAGCAAAAACCACAAGCAAAAGGGAAGAATGGCTGCAAGCAGCCTCCTTTTCTTCCCTACATTGTAAACAACCTACCCCACCCAGGGGTCGTGAACCTCTCACACAATCTCCATGCCCTCCTCTTCCACAGGCTCAGGATGTTTACAAAGGAAGCACCCCAGCTTTCTCCTGAATCACTCAGCTAAACCTCTAGGTTCCCCAAGTTCACACAATGTATCAACCATAACAGTGTTTGCTTTCCTTTTATTTCTTTTATAATCTTAACACTTACTGGGAACTTTGGAAGTAATCAGTTTCCCATTTGGCAAAACTAACTTTTGCCAATGTAATAAACACTCGTTACATGGGACCTGAAATGTTTCTACCCACTGACCTTAGTTTTGCCCTCTAGAGACACACTGAAAACATTTGTTCTTACTTCCACAGGTATCCATTCCACATATGCCTTCTGACTTTTTTTCCAGGACAGATATCTCTGTCATCTCGAACTCTTTTACTTTCTTGGTCAGTCTTCTTGATATTCTTCAGTGTCTCAATTTAAAAATATGGTGCCCAGTGGAACTATTAGCTCCTTCTGCTTTCTACGTCTGTATGGCCGAAGATCACCTTTGCACTTTAGAGTAGCTCTATAATATTGTTCAGTGGCAGGCTAAACTATGTTCTTCACAGCTGTTAATATTGTCTATGAAATGCCCCAGCTGATATGTTAAGCCTGCCCTAGACTCCTGAGAAAGCCACTTCCAAGCTTACCCAAATGGTTTGCTTGCCTGTGGCACTCCATCCTATCAATTAGCTGAATTTATGTGCTGTATCACCTATCAGGGTGTTAGGCTGGTCTTTCCTCACATACTAGCTCAATGCTGTTGCTCATACCACCTATATCTGACAGCAATACTCTACTGTTTTTTTCCAACTGAAGTTTACCTAGGGCTTCTGGTCATACTTCTACTTTTAGCATTGCCCCTTGTTCTAAGGTAGAGAACTGCACCATGTTGAGATTATGTCAGTTACATCTAGAATTATGTCTCTTTTAAAAACTGGCTTGGTTACAACAGTATGCTAGCAGCCAGTTTTCAAAACGAAGGCACCTAAAGACTAAGTAATGTACCTCACTTTGGACTTGCACAGCAAGATTTAACATCAAGCTTAGTCTATTAATTCCTATTTCTTACCCTAGTGTACAAACGGGTTTAAATGACACAGGTATCGCATTTGTTCCAGGCGTCCAGGGATGAGTTTCCATGTGGCTTCACCTCACCTACAAAGAGAGGAAGTCTGGGCACTGACAAAGACACTGGTAATTAAGCCCTTTATGTGTTTAGAAATGTACACCATACTTCTCTGAATTTTTGAAATATTTCATAATAAAGCTAAACATAGCATGATGACCACTAAAACTGAATTAAAATATTAATACTTGCAGCCATGTTTCTTGGCCTGGTTTGTCTATGTTTGATCAAAACATAGCTTGTTATACTGCGACAGTACAAGATAATGAGAAAAGAAACACTGGCTTCTCAACCTCTCATCTGTCGCTACTTTTGAGCCAGACACTTCCCTTTTCTGGGTCCAAGTTTTCTTTATAAAATTGCCTCTTGAATGATGTGGCTTTATGTTATGATTTCTGAAGAATCACTTACGGTTTCATACATAGCGGTGTTTTGAGATGTAAAAGACAAATTGCTTAACCTTTACTTGGTCTCTTAGAATTTTATTTAATCTATAATTTTCACATTTTAAATGACCAAGATCTACTCCCTATATCTTTTTTTTTTTTTTTTGTACTGGGGGATCGAACTCATGACCTTGCACTTGTCAGGCAGATGCTGTGCTGCTGAGCTATATCCCTGGCCCCTACCCTCTATATCTTTACTTAAAATAATCCAGTGTGTGCGTGTGTATGGTGCTGGGGAGAGAATCCAGGACCTTTCCCATACTAGGTAAATACTCTACCACTAGGCCACATCCTCAGCCTCTGTACTTTTTTGTTAGTAATCCACTTATAGTTTTATTAAATTTCCAACTTAGTAACTACTTCTTAAAATGTAAATAATTACTACTTTTCACTTATGGAACACAAAAACACAAACATGAATGTTTGATACATCATCAAAACATAAAAGGATTTTCACAAGTAAGTTTTGATATGTTTCAATTTTTAAAATTGCATTTTATGAATCCATATCATTTTTACCTACAGATCAGTCCTAATACTTATTTTTTAAAATATTTTTGACAATTTCTCCTGTTGCTAATAAGGACTTGGATTTTTTTCCAGCTTATGGATCTTTTCAAAATGGACATGGAATTAAGAGGGAAGATTCAAGAGGCTCTCTCATCCCAGAAGGAACAACAGGATTTCCAGATCAAGGCAACACTGCTGAAAATGTAAGAACCTGAGTATATGATAACCTCAGTAATGTATAAGACTGTTATAACGTTACTTTTTATACAAATATATGGCTCTCTATTCTCGTAGTCTACCCTGGATTTGTAAAAACCATTCCATAATGCTTGAATGTTTTAGCCATCCCTTTCTATCCTGGAAGCTGGCACTTGGATGTCTTTGTTTTTTTTGAAACTGTGGCTCAAACTCAGGACCTAGCACTTGCCAAGCAAGTGCTGTGGCGTTAAGCTATAACCCTGGCACTTGGATGTCTTTGATTTTTAAAATACTATATTGATTCATTATTCACCCACCCATCTATTCATTCATTGAGGCAGGGTCTCAGTGTGTCCTTAAGGCTAGGTTTGAACTCATGGGCTCAAGAGACACTCCTGCCTCAGCCTCCCAAGTACCTGGGAGTACAGGTGCACACCATCACACCTGGCTTACTTGGCTATCTTAAACTATCTATAGGAAACAAAGCATTCTTTTATCTTCAAACATTCTAACTTTGAACATCTTTCGTTACTCTAGCACACTCTAACCTGTTCTAGAAGGGGGATTTTTCCTCAATTTTTTCTTAGCATGTTTGTGATACACAGCAAATACATTCCCCATGGGGGAACCAGTGCATATACATATCACAGCTTCACCCTTTGTGCTTCTCCTACATCCTTTCTCCTCCATCACAAGATTCCCTTTACATCCTTTGAAATAACCAAGTCTTTGATTCATTGATCCTTTTTGTTGTCTCAATTTCATTAATTTCCATTATGATCCTCATAATTTCTTTTCTTCTCCTAGTTTCAGATTTGGATTGTTCTTATCTTTCTGGGACTTCAGGACCTTAAAATGTATCATTAGGTTATTTATTTCGGATCATTCTGTTCTTAGAGGGGGAAGGCTGAAGTTTAAACATCTAATGTGCCTTCTCATTTAAACAAAGCATATCCTGGCAGGATTGATTCAGCCTTTTACTTCTTTGTAATAGAGTGATACTAATTTAAGAAAAAAAAGTAGGTCCCCAAATTGATGGTCTCAGAATCCTGGCATCACTTAATTAGAATATGTCCTTCAGCTCTTCAATCAAGTTGTTTCAAAGCCTAACATTAGTCTGACATCACATTTTATACCAGTAAGATTTGCCACAATGCTATGTAAAATCACAGAATCACAAAATTTAGTTAGAAGGATCCATTAAAATTTAATCAACTTCAAATCTCAGTTTACAAGTGCAAACTGGGATTGTGACTTAGAAAAGCTACATAGCTATGGTAGGGCTACACTTGAACACAGACTTCAATTACAGCTTTTTCCTACTATATCATAGCACCCTAATTCTTAGAATAACCTGAACTGCTTGATGAGCAAGATTTTCCTGTTCTCAATCTCAGAATGAGATTCACTGGGTATGGAACCTGCTAACATGGGTGATACTGCTGCTTCTGGATAGGAAACACTCCATGAGAACTACTGGGCCGTATTTCTTTGAACCTTTGCATAATTTATTCACAGAGTTTCTTATTTAACACTATTTAGAATTATGACAGCAGATACTTTGATAGGTAAGGCAAACAAAGGTCAAAACAGGTAAATGACTTATTAGTGGCCCCAAACAATCAGAACTTAGGTCTGTTTTGCTCCATGTGGAAGTTCTGGGTAAATCCTACCTTAGTGAGTGGACCTTCCCAGTTTAGATCAACTTTAAGCACTGGCTTGTAAGAAGGGTAAACTTTTACGAGATTATCATTGCTTTATTCATATAATTTCCTCAAGTCAGATATTATGCTTAACTTCTGGTATTTTAACAAACATCATTAAATAACAGGAACATCACTGCTTTGTAGAGCCTCTGCTTTTGAAGTAATACCAGAACCTCCTTAGTGTACTTATATTTTAACTAGTATGTTAGATAATTTCACCTAAGATTAAACATTGCATTTTATTAAACTAGGGATTTAAAGAGTTTAAAATGTTTATGCTTTCACATACCTTAAAGTCTTCCACACAAGTTTTCCTGTAATAGCTATACACAATTATTTTAAAATTCTGCAAGAAAAACACAAGGCACCTGGGAATGAAACACACACAGTATTCATGACTGCATCTTTATGAAGACCCCAACATCATTTTCAGTGGTATTCCTAGATACTGCATCAACAAAGAGCGCATTTACGTGCCAGGTGTGGTATAAAGTTTAGACTTATGTTTAGAATTTTCCCAAATATAACTAATGATAGTTACTGAATTTAAGGCTGTAGTAAACTGGGATATTGTTTCACAAATGTACTGTCTTTATACCACAGACCCAACAGAGTTCTACAAGGAGTAGTGTATCCCAGTATAACCGGTTGGATCAGTATGAAATCAGAAGCCTCTTGATGTGCTACCTATATATAGTAAAAATGATTTCTGAAGGTGAGTTACCAATGTGTTCAGCATGAACTCTACCAATCCACCCCTATAGGTTCAGACTATTCTCTGTAAGTAGAGCATATACACATTACAAACATGTTTGAAGACTTTGATCTTAAATACCCCTTAAAATAAGTTCATGTTAATCATATAGGTTTGATCATATGAATTTTAAAGTAACTATAAATTCATGAAATGCAGTAGTTTTTGAAGTGATAAACATTTTTTCATACAAAGTATATAGTTCACTAAATGACCAATATAACAGGAATGAAACAATAACCACAATTTATATTTAATACTTTTAGCTTTTATTTGGCCCAGGATTTAAAAAATCAGAAAGAAAAGACAGGATAAGTTCTCCAAGGGTAGGGAATGCTGTCATCATCTCATGTAGCATCACTGTGTGGCACTGTTTGGTGTCAGGTTATCACGCTTCTTTCTTTTTGATGTAGACTGTCTTAGTTACTAGTATTACCAATTTCTCTTTACACTATATGATGGACTATGACAAGGATTTTCATAAACTACATGTCCTGTGGAAGTAAAATCACATTATCTTATTCTCAAATGCCACATTAATTTACAAAATCCCCTCCCTCTTCTGTTCTCAAAAAAAAAAGTATGCAAGAATGAAAACATAAAAGTCATCTGGGTTAAACATTACACAAGACATATATGCATTGAAATATCACATGGTGCCATGTAAATATATAGCTCAAAAATAAATTCCCAGTAGGGCTAGGTCCATAACTCAGCAGTGGAGCACCTGCCTACCACGCACAGGGCCCTAGGTACCATTTCTGGCATTGCAAAAATAAATAGATTAAAAGAAAAAGAAAAAAGGCACCTGGTATTGACCACCATAGTCATTATTTTTATTTTACAAATTTTTGTATTTCATTTTATTTATTTTTAAATTTTTAATTTATTTTTATTTTTAATTTATATTAAAGAGAATAAAAAATAATAAAAACTCATTAGAAATGATACAGAATTCCAAAAAACAAGAGGATATCAATTCAATAATGCTTGTTATATTGTATATTGTTATCTTCAAAGTAGTTGTTCAGATTACCAGATACAGGTATGCAAAATTGATCAAAAAAAAATACTGATGCTAGGAGCAAACCTAGAGTCTACCACTGAACTAAATCCCCAAGCTATTTTTAGCTTTAGCAAATATTAACTGCTTGAAGTATTTTTATAATGCAGAATACAAAGACATAAAACAAGTTGACAGCCAACAAGCTAAAAGGCACTGAAATAAATCATTATAGATATGAATAATAAAGTACACTAACGAAACAAAAAACACCCTGCAATCTTTTAAGTTCCAGGACTATACAATTGAGAGTAAAAGTCAAAGATTACATTGAGGCTATGTGATGAGTCTTCATCTTTTGGAAAAGCAATAAGTAAAGGGACATGATTTTTCACACTGATAGTGTTTCATTCCAGGAAATAATGGATCAAGTAACTACTACAAGTTACAACTTACTGTTTTTGTCTTCTCACAAGGCTAAAAGGAGAAGAATATGGAAACTGACTACTGATGTTTATGGGACTTATTTGTACAGCCATGAAATGTTCTAAAACATTTAACTATAATTTGTGATGGTGGGGCTGGGGATATAGCTCAGTGGAATAAGGGCCTGCCTAGCAAGTGCAGGGTCCTGAGTTTGATCCCCAGTACCGCCAAAAAAAAAAAAATTTTGTGTTGGTTTCATAATGCTGTGAATATAAACTACTGTATTGTCAACTCTTTAAATTAATAAATTTGATACATAAATCCTGTCAATAAAGGTTAAAAAAAAAAGATACCCAGCTAGGCATGGTGGCACACACCTATAATCACATTACTCAGAAGGCTGAGTCAGGAGGATCCTTTGGAGTTCGAGGCCAGCCTTTGCTATACAGTAAGTTCAAGGCTGGTCTGAAAGAACTACACAGCAAGACCCTGTCTCAAAAAGACAAAAAAAAAATTAATTCAATGATTCATTAAAATAAAGATACCCAAAAGATATATGAAAGGAAACATAAAAAATAAAAATGGTTGGAAATAGCTGGGCCTGGTGATGTGTGCCAATAATCCAAGCTACTCAGGAACCTAGGGCAGGAGGATTGCGAACTTGAGCCTCCTCTGGGCAATATGGTGAGACTCTCCCATCTGAAAAAAAAAGGTGGAACAGCACTACAATTTAAATAAGATAAGAGAAGGGAGAGAAGGAAGGACTGGAGATGAGTAACTGATTAGTTCTCACCTCTTTCACTCCTGCGCGCAAGCGCGCACACACACACGCACACACACAAGCACACACACACACAAGCACACATGCACTCACGCACATTTTTTCACACACAAACACACTTATTCTCACATATACAACACATACTGTGCTAACCAGAAACAAGTCTGGCTGCTTTTACAATGCCATGGGTAAAACCATGACTTTAATTTCTTATTAACTTTGTAGTTCCTCTTCTTGTAAATGTTGACTTCATTTTCTCTCTGCCAAATATTTGGTCTTTGTTAATTAGGTTTTTCTTTCTTCTTTTTTGGTTTTAAAGAGTACATTCCATAAATAGTACATAGTCTGTATTACATCTTCTCTTTATCTTGTGTATGTATCCAGTCGCACTATGTATCTGTGAAGTCATGTCCATTTTATTCTGAAGATCTGCTTCTAGATCATTTTCAATGGGTGCATTCCAGTTAGCTCATGTCCAGTAAATATTTTACTTCAGTCTGTGTCCATTTAAATTTCAAGTTCTTACAAGTCCACACCCTTCAAAGTTCTCCCTTTGCTTTCTTTTTTACTGAGTCATAAACAGTAGCACCTAGAGAAAAAGGTGGTCTACCTGTACACTTTCATATGGAAGTACAGGGATTCTGAAGAATGAATGTCCTTCTCTGCTGTATTTTATTAACGGAAATAATTCACTATTTCAAAGTCTTAGAGTCATTTGCCAAACACATTTCATGTCTTACTGCCTTACTGAAAAAGATGAGAGTCAGGAATCATCAATTATAGTTACACAGTCTGAAATAACAGGAAAACTGTCCTCTTGAGAAATAAAGCCATTTCCCCAAACAGAAAAGACAAAGGGAAACTATTTTTTCATTAACTATAAATCCGCTTTTGTTTGTGGTTCAGGCTTCTTGAAGACACCCAGAGAATCACTCTGAGGTTTGGTCACACCACATGTAGATTCCGTAGTATTCTTGAAGACAACTGGCTCACTTGGCAGTCTCTCAGCACTACCATCTCTCCCAGGAATCTCAATATTGTTAGAAGGACTACCAAGTGTTGATCTTTCTTTCTCACTAGATTTTGAGGTGGAGTCTAAAGGCAATATATTCAAACAGGTTGTTTCCTTTTTCTTTGTAAAAAAGGAACTTGAGTGTCCATTATTACCAGGCATATTTCCCTCTGAAGTTGCAGATACTATCTGAGTTGGTGTGGTTTTTACTGAGGCAATACTGAATGGGCTCAAACTTTTCATTTTCTTTCACACTTTCGTGTGGAGGTCATTTTTGTGGCAATTGTTTCATGTTTCCTTTTTAGTGGGCCAGTTTTTTTTCCACAACGGTTTGTGAAACTAAATCCAAGCTCCTTTTGAGAATCAAGTGTAGACACTCGAGGAAGACCTGCAAGTGACTTCTGGCAGGTACTTTCTTCTGTGGCAGGCTTGCCATCATCAGAGGGAATTTTCTCAAAAGGAGCCTCAGGCACTTCAGTGTCATTGCTCTGGAATGGAACTGGAGTCTTTAGACTTTGTTCAAGTTCTATTTTAGATCCAGATTTCACCTGCTCAGTATGTTTTCCTTTTACTGAGTGGGTAGCCCCATGCACTTGAGTTATTTGTGTGGGGTCCTTCACGTCAAAAACTAATTTACGCTTTTGAGGCCAAGGCCTGAAATCATCATCATCACTATCAGAAATGGAATCATAAACCTGTTGCTGGCCCAATTTTAGTTTTGCAGAATACTTTCTTATTTCTCCTTGCAGTTTACTAATTTCTGCATTGAGTCCAGAAATAAATTTACTATTTAATTGTTGTATATTATACATTTCTGTCTGCAGTATATTCTTGTATGTCTCATTTATTTCGCATCGGTCACATGTTTTTGCACTTAACTGTTTGCGCAAGTCACGAATGGTGCTATTAAAGATTTCAAACTGCTTAGCCAACTCTTTGATTTTAGCTGTCGGGTCTGTCTTGCTTCTTCCTACCTGCTCTTCCCTCATACTTGTTATTTTTGCCTGTAAGAGACGCAGCTCTTTATCATGGGCCTCTTTTAGTTTTAGCCATGCGTTTTTAAATTCTTCAGATGCCAAATCACATTCATTATGCTGCAACTGGTCTCTTTCTGAAGAGTTTGTATCATTTTCCCTGCCTCCTTCACTCGACTTGCCTTCCGGCATCATGTTTCACTGATGAAACAGCTGCGATAAGGCCCCAGCCGCTGACGCCACTAAGAGCGGAGGAACCGCTGGCCTGGCCGGAGCCGGGCGAAGCGCTCCACGCTGTTTACAGACCTTTTCGAAGGCTGCTTAGGTCACAGGGCCGGCAGAACACGCATTCAGGGATGAGGAGAAGGTTCCAGCCTTTTGGAAAGGAGGCAACAGGTTTTTGTTGGGAAAACCTGGGCGCAGAAGACAGCACGCTCCGCAACCCAAAATGGCGGTCGGCAAGCTGCAGCTCACTGGAGGCGGGAAACCCAGGGAATTATGGGAGAGCTTTTGTTTCTTTGGGCAGGAAGACACCAAAAAGTCTGAGGGGAGGTAACCACTATTTTAATATTTGAAGCAAATCAAATTTGACTTAATTTAACCATTTTTATAATTAATGAATAATATTTTATAAACATTGAAAACTACCAATATTCATGGTCTTATAAGTGAAAGTAGCTAAGTCAAAACCTCCTCTATTCTGTCACCCCCCCCATAAAATCAACATTGTCTTGTCCTCCAATTTTATCTTCAGAAGGGTATAACCTGGTTTGCTTATTTTTTGTGGTAGCTGAAATATTTTTAAATTCAGAGGAGGGGCTGCTGGTGCCATGAACTATATCTCAGTAGGATTTTTAAAAAACGGAATGTGAGCCGGGTGTGGTTGTATAGGTCTGTAATCCCAGCATTCCGAAGGCTGAGGCAGGAGGATCCCTGAAAGTTCGAGGCCAGCCTGGGCTACATAGTGAGCTCGAGGCCAGCCTGAACTATGTAGCAAGACACTGGCTCAACAAACTAAAAAAAAAAAAAAAATGTAAAGTGACGTGGTATCAAAATTTCAATATTTTTTAAAGATCTCAGTGAGTGGGTATGTTAGGAAAGTATATGCTATCGAGTAAAGGAATTTTTCTGCCTAAACTAGTAGTTCTGTGGCTAGATAAAAATGCATAGAATATCAGTATATCATCCAAATGCAAAGAGGAGGAAGATGAAAAGCTTATCAGTCTTTTCCTCTGAAGTTTAAAGTTCTTAAACTTTTTGGGTCACAGAACCATTTTAATTCAGAAAAAGGCACGTTCTCAAAAATATACACACAAACTACCAACTTGAATTAAAATTTAGACAGTTTATTAAAAACCCTGGTTTGAAGTAAAAGTCACAACTTACTTTCCTGCCATCTGGGATAAAACAAATGAAGACTTGGATAAGCCGCCTAGAAGAACATGTACAGAGCAAATAAGAGGTGTGGGTGGTGAAGTAATCATATATTAAATGATGTATTTGCAATTAATTTTTAAAATACAGTGTTGTGTGTTGGGCAGTAGAAAAGGAGAGTAGGACATAGATTAAATAAGACAGGTTGTGAGCTGATGATGGTTAGAGCTAGGTTATTGGTCCTGGGAGTTTTACTGGGCTATATGCTCTCATTAGTTCAAGACTTAATACTTTAATTATTCCATTTTCAGATACTCTCCTAACTTACTGGAATAAAGTATCTCCTCAGGAGCTCATAAACATTCTTATACTTCTCGAGTAAGTTAAATTTAAATTTATTACCATTTATCTGTTTTCAAGAGCCTATTTGTGAAAAATGTAGAAAATATTCAGTTATTTTAATAACATAGAGGCGATGCTCTTTATCCATCAATAGGAGAAAAGATGGAGATGGAATGCTTGCAATATTACAGAAAACTCTAGCTAATAATAGACCAACTTTGTGGCCCAGTGGGAATCTTCTTGTAACCTGGGAAAGCTGGAAGTGGTACCAGCTGTTCTATCATTCATGTGGAACAGATGCTGAATTAATTATAACGGAATTTATAATTCATACTCTTGTGTAAAGCTGAATAATTCGACTTATTTCAGAAGTGTGTGTGTGTGTGTGTGTGTATGCGTGTGCGTGTGTGTGTGTGTGCACATCTCAAGACAGTTGGGGAAGAATCCTCATCTGGAGATGGAAAATTGTCTTCTATTTTATGCTGAGCCACTTTCACATGGTTATAATTAGACATAAAATGAAATGAAAAAAATTTATATAAATTGTAAACACGATTTATATGTGTTTCTGCTAAACAAAAGAGGCCAAGCAGTGCACATTTGATTAAAGTCTTTGGACATTGTGCAGAAAATGTCAGCAGACAAAACAGTGGTTAAGATTTTTTTTTTACATACTGTAATTAAACTGAAACATTTGCTAGTGAAAATAGCTGATATTGGTGATCTGTTTCAAAGAAGACAAGGGTACCAAGGATAGAGGGAAAAGAGGGGTCAGTTCAGTGTGGAGATTAAACAAAAATGGCCATGATGATTGTTGAAGCTGGAGGATAAGAGATATGTAAGAGTTTTGTAGGCTATCCATCCTACTTTCATGTGTTTATATTTTTCAGTAATAGAAAGTATTATAATGACATATAACACATAGCATTTCCCCTCAGCCCTTCCTTTTTGCAGTATTGGGGGATGAACCCAGAACCTTCACACCAAATTACATCCCCAGCCTTTGTTTTTTAATTTTTTATATAAGTTCTTACTAAGTTGTTAAGTTGCCCAGGGTGGGCTCAAATTTCTGACTCTCCTGCCTCAGCCACCCAGAATGCTAGACTTATAAGTCTGTGCTACTGTGCCATGCTCATTTGCCCCATTTTTTAGGCTTAAGAATTTTTTACATTAATGACTGTGCTAGAAACCTTTGGTATGATATGTTACAGAGCACAGTGGTTGATTTACATGGGCAGGTTATTTTAACCTTAGAATTGCATATAAAAACATGAGGGTCTTGGTGCTGATGTAATTGTAGCAAATAAATGTGGAAAGATATAATATGGCAAGTTTGTAAGTAGTTATTTGGGCATTTATTTCTGTAAAATCACATATTATTGTAATATGATTTACATAGGCTGTTCTTTGTAACTCATAACTTTGCAAATATTACTTGTTCAATTACAATGCATGATAATATATTACTAACATGCTACTGTTTTTCCTTCTAGAGTATGTTTGTTTCATTTCAGATATATGGGAAAGCGAAACATAGCAAGGTAATTCCTTTAGCACTTTAATTTCCATTTTTCCTTCTCTTCCAATAGAGGGCAATCTCATCCATACTTTGTAAACCTGGATTATTAATTTTAGATTAACATTAAGACACCCATGATTTAGTTAACATATCCCAAAAGTTGTATAATCATGTCAGAGTTTATACTGATGTTTTAAAGTTTTAAAAGGGTAATAACTAGAATCATATGGAGGTTCAACCTTGTGAGATCTCCTAAGCTTAGAGCAGATACTTGTCTTTCTTGAAGGACTGGAGAAGAGATTAGATTCAGGGGAAGGCAAAAAATAATAAAGTGAGGATATATGTACTGTTGTGTCAGTTTTGCCTACAATCTGTCAATATCACCATTACTAGGTAAGTAGAAACTTCCAACAGCAATTGGGACATATATTATATAATGTTCCTTCTTTGGGCCTCTTAAATCCTAGAGAAATCAGCATATAGAATATGTTTGTGGGATCCTAAAGAAAAGAATGTTATATATTTCAATAATAAATCTTTTGGTAGGTTTACTCATTAAAAGAATTCAAATACAGTTTTTTAAGTTAAATTCCATAGCACTTCCAAAAATTAAATAGGGTTTTGAATAGGATTTATTGTTGCATCTCTGGAACATTCTAATAATAGATAATTCAAGTGATGATACTTCCAGTTTCCATTCTATTTCTCCCTGACCTGGAACTAGTATGATTGTTACTACCATAACCATTAGTGTCTAAGGTCCTGCCACTTTCCCACCGTGTTGATTGGAGGATAGACAGTCTTTTTCTTTCTTTGTTCATGTATGAGAAAATTGTATGTTTTTCTTTCCGTATTGGAGATCAAACCCAGGGGCCCTCTGTCACCAAACTGTATCTTTGTGGCTTTTTTAAGTTTTATTTTGAGAAAAGCTCTCATTAAGTTGCTCAGGCAGGACTCAAATTTGTGATACTCTTATTTTGACTCCCAGCTGCTGGGATTACAGGTATGTGCCACTGTGCCCCATAAAAAGAGGGAATCTTGTTAGTGTTGTCTGCTTAACTTCAGTATTTTTGAGAAGGAGTAATTGGGAAGCTCTTTCTAAATTCATTAATTATATTCTGATAAGCTATTTTACAAATTCATTAAAATTGTATAAAATTCCCAGTAATACCTCATTTAGTCCAAGTAACAATAGATAGAATATTAAGCATAATAATTTGTTTATATGGAAACCTGCTTTCATTTAAAGGAATCTAACAATAAGATTATCTTATTACAGCACTCCAGTTCTTGATTTTAAGTTTTCTTTTAGGGTACATGATGCCTGGCTGTCAAAACACTTTGGAATAGACCGAAAATCACAAACTATGCCAGCTCTTCGAAACAGATCAGGAGTAATGCAAGCTCGACTTCAACATCTTAGTAGCCTAGAAAGTTCATTTACACTTAATTACAGTAAGTGAAAATGTGTGTATGGTACCCATACAAAACAGCCATGTAATGCTATTTAATCAGAAGCCCTGGTTTAAATCACCAGTAGAACTGGAAATAATTTTCCATGTACGCATATATTTGCATACCTGTGCTATGTATTTAAGTATAATCATTTCATCATATATGACTATAGAGTGATAAAGTATGCATGGAGTTTTCAACAACTTTAAGTAATAGTAATTTAAAATTTTTCCATGGAAATGCTTTTCTCATATTTTTTTATTGACTTTCCTCATTTGTACTGTTAAACTTAAATGCCGATGTTGATCTTCATAAAGTACTATTTATAGTATGTGTTTAGAATTATCATTATTCACTTAATGATTAGTGAATTATAATGCTGAGTTGACTGCAAAAATCGATGAACTCTAACTACTATTTTGGCAAAGATGTATTTCAGACAGGTTGAGGTACTGAGAAAGCAAATAGGACAGAGAGAGAAATCTTGCCTAGACAGGGAAGCTGGAAGGTTATACGAATGGAAATGTCATCTGAAAAGCAAATATTAATAAAAACTCAGAATAATAAAGCTTTGGTTTATATACAGTCCTCAGGAAACTAAAAAAGAGGTAGCCGCAAAACTGACTTTACGGGGAGTCCTAGTAATAAAAAATAATGTCTTAAAGAAAGAGACCCTGAGTTGATAGACTAAAGACCTTTTTAAAATCGTAAATTTTTAAGGCTTCAGTTTCTTGTAAAGTGTATAGAACCTACTTTCTTCATTTGGCCCAGATGACCTCTACAATAGAAGTAAGCCTCATACCATCAATGTAACTAAAAGGCACCACTGTATGGATGTAGCTGAATTTCTGTGGGTGTCTCACCTTTGCACATGTAATTCATAGCACAGCCTAGAATGCTTTCTACGTTACTTCCTAGTTATATCACCCTAGTTCATTATTGAAATTGTGTCTTCAAAGAAGTGAGTACTTAATCAGGTGCCACACGGCTGTCAGTAAAATTAGTGAAAGCAATTAACCCAGGCCATATTTGATTAAGGAATAAATACAGTGAAACTCTCTAGATCTGCTGGTATTACTGGCCCCTATCTTCCTCCTTGTCTGAGTCTTTGGGAGGAAATTCAGTCAACATTACTATATGATTCTGTGTGAGACAAAGCCTAATCTGCTTTTTGTTTTAATTGCAGGTTCTGCAACAACTGAAGCAGACATTTTCCACCAGGCACTTCTTGAAGGCAATACTGCTACGGAAGTTTCTCTAATAGTACTAGATACAATATCATTTTTTACCCAGTGCTTCAAGGTAAAGATGGAAGAGTTGGAATCCAGTTGTACCACTATAAAGAAAATACTGTATATAACTTACTAGTTAGAGGCAGGACTGTGTGGTGAAAAACAGCTGATGTAAGCAGTGAAGACACAAGCATGGTGGACCTAGGTTAGCTGCTGTGTGACCTGGAGAAGTCATGGAGACTCAGTTGTTCTATCCATAAAACAAACAAACTGGACTCATTTGTCCTTAAGATCCCTCCACTTCTTAAATTCTGTTGTTTTATTTTATGCCTAGAAACTGGGTTTCTTTGATACTTTTATTAGAAAACACAGTAGTTTTTAGTTGAAATTATGAATGGATTAGTTTGCCCAGATCCTCACTGTGATGAGATGGCCTATCGTGATAAGTGCTGTCCAGGCAAGATGGCTGGCTTCCCTACACATGAGTTTGGGGTTTATTCTCAGATATTTGCCTCTCAGTGAAAATCATTATTACTATGATTTTGAAAAGAAAATAAAAGGTGTTCTCTTGCAAGATAGTTGAAGAGGTCAAATGAGATAGTAGATGTTAAAGGGGCTGGAGTGGATGAGGATGAATCAAAAGCGCATAGGGGATTTTGGGGGTAATTAAAATATTTTTTGTGATATTCTTAATGATAGTGTATGTCAAAACCCACAGAACTGTACTATACAAATAATTACTCAATCAAACTATGGACTTAAATTGTTAGTAATGTGGCAATATTGGTTCATTGGTTGTACACAAATGTACTACAACAACACAGAATGTTTGTTAAAACCATACTAAAAATGGCAAATAACAACTGAAAAATATTTATTTTCTACAAATAATTAGTACCTTTTAAAAAACTGTAAGGACAAAGTATCATAAAATGGTCAAAGAACACAGAATTTTTTTTATAGTCGTTATTAAACTACATTTTCACTTTATTTCACTTTTATTTTATTTTAAAGACAAAAGAATGGAGACATATAAACCTAAATAACAAAAAAAAAATAAAGGAAATACAAAATTATAGAGAAGATAGTAGCGAATTGGCACTGGATGCTGTATTACATAATGTTACCTTCGCATTTGTTGCTCTGTTATACAAATGATGGCACATTCGATTAATCAAACTATTTTCTCCACCCTCAACTCCATTGTTCTCCCACCCAATCAATCATCTTCCCTGTGATAATAACTGTACTTTTTGGATTATTTACTCTCTCGGACTCTCACACTGGGAAGACACATGGTTGCTTCAAATTATGCTGCAACAAATATGGGTGCATACAAATTGCTATGGCAGAAGGTGGGAAAGCACCCAACCTCAAAGATGGTAGATAGGCATGTCACCAGGTACACTATGGTCAGCACCCCATTGACAAGCCCTCAAGGCCATCAGGGATCTAGTTGAGGCTCCGTCCTGATGCAGCACACCCAGAGAACACAGACTATTTATAAAGAAGGACAAGTAAAAGTAGTAGAAATATACATTAAAGCTCTAATATGCTTTCCTTTCGCATCTGTGAAATTGGCAAAGGTTTTTAAAAAACTATAACTGAAAATATGAAGAAATAGCTATTCTCGTATACTTTAGATTTGATTTTTTTAGTTGTTTTGTTTTTGAGATGAAGCCTCACTATGGAGCTATCTTAGTTATTTTTCTCTGTTGCTGACACAAAATACCCAATGCCCAGAATTAAGAAAGAAAAGATTTATTTAGCTCACAGTTTGTGGAGGTTTCAGTCTGTAATCAGCTGACTCCAAGGCAGGGTGGTATGGTACAGGGGCAGCAGTCCAAAGCGGCACAAGACAGCAAAACGAGGGGGGGCAAGCCTCTCACCCAGGCCCACGCCATCTCCCTGCCCTGCTCTTGCACAAGCTGAGGACGTCCTCAAAGTAAGGACCCTGGCTCCTTGCTGAATCACTTAGTTGAACTTTTAAACTTGTCAAGTTGACACAATGAACAACATCCTAGAGTGGTAAGGGCATGTCCTTTCCACCCCAGGATGTAGAGCTGCTGAGTTACTTAGTTAAGCTTCTAGACTCCTCAGGTTGACATAATGAACGAGCCATAACAGGAGCCTGTGCTGGCTTTGAAACTCATGGCCCTCCTGCTTCAGGAAATCTGGAGTGCTGGAACTGCAGGCGTGTAGCCCACACCTGGCTGGATTTGAGGACAAAGGCATGAAAGAAGATTTGAGGACATGTGCCAAAGCTTTCAACCATTAAACTAGAATTTTAACTATGAGAAATTATTCTAGCTAGGATCATCAAGGATGTGAAGTTCTAGTTATGAGACTACTCTGCTACATCAGCAAACATTGGAAACTGTCTAAATGGTTAAAATGGTAACCATTACAGAAATAACTAAAAAATCATACCTTGGTGCATAGGATGAATGTGGTACCTTAATGGTGTTATAAAAGAGTGGTTTTCAAACTTGAGTATGTATGAGAATCACCTGGCTTCCTATCTTCAGAAATTCTGGATTTGGTCGCCAGAATTTAAGTAGCTAATTTAAGTCCCTTATTCTAAGCACTATACATACTTGGAAGTAGACTAAAGAAAGTGCCAGCAAGATTAATACCATTCAGGGATGCTGACTGTTAATGCCGCCAGTAGATCTGTCACAACTTTACCTGTTTTTTTTTTTTTAATTTTATTTTAAAGACAAAAGAATGGAGACATATGAACCAGAAAAGCCATAAACAATACAGAAAATACAAAGTTATACAGAATATAGTAGGGAATTAGAACTGGATGTTGTATTACATAGTTATCTTCACATTAGTCAACACAAAAACATTAAAGGAAATACCAAATTATAGATAAGATAGTAGGGAATTTGCACTGGATGCTGTATAATATAAAGTTATCTTCATTTCTGCT
>PVLD010028600.1:0-19217 GCA_004027595.1 Dinomys branickii
TAAGAGTAGAACTACTTCTACCTATTAAAAGTATCTTTTGACAGAGGTCCAAAAATTCCTGTAGGAAGAGCCTGAACCCCCATTTCAGGTGTTAATACTGTGTAGGAGGTGGAATTGAGGTCCAATCCTGTGCTACCTGTTGTTGCTCTGCAGAGATCAGAAACGGATTGGTGTTGTCTTGTAATGGGTTGTTGGTGTGGTGGAACAAATTTGAGTGCCCTATAAATTTGTCTGGGTTTGGGTATGGGTTTGGGGGTCTGGGGCTGTATTGGAGTTAATTTTCTGTCTTTAATATCTCTTTTTGATTTACACTCTTTAGACCAGTGTGTTCCTTTCTTGTATCTAGGAGAGATTCCTGGTGTCTTTGTTTTAAAGTTGTCAATAGAACCTTTGTTATAGTTTTTTGGAAAAATGACCAATTTCTCCACAAGTAAAACATTTGCTTCTATTTTGTTGAGATAAAAACTGCCAGACTGAATACCCTTGTAGAGCAGCAGCCACAGCAAGACCTTGCTGATAAACAGTTTCAATGTCAGAACAAAGGCGTATTTTGAATTGCTGGTTGTTCTAAAGCCTCATTTTGAATATTTTCTTGTAAAATAGTTTTGTCTTTCTCAACTACATTAGCAATTATAACATCAAAATTCCTATGATATAAAATTTCATCAATTAAATTCCAATATGAAAAAGCAGTTATCGGAACCTTTTTCGGCCCAAAAGTTGTATAATAAACCTTAAGTGCATCACTAACTATTTTTCATCTCTTTGAACTGATTGTTCCCTCAATAGGAAACCAAGGACAAACTTCATTAATATAATCAAAAAATTCAAATAACTGTTTATATTTAACCTTTACTTCTCGTGCCTTGAGAGCCTTCTCTAGCTCTTTGATAAACATTTCATGTTTGCTAATGGCTTTTCCCATAGTTGCTGTTCTTACCTCATGTTGTCCGACCGCAGCAGGTTCCTGCTCCGAACTTATTCTCTGCTCCAGTCCCGTCGGAGACGTGTACACGTTTTTCACGAACAGCCGTCCTCACTTGATCCCCCGTGCTCGAGCCCCATGTTGGGCGCCAGTTGTCCCAGCCTGCGGGTAGTCAACGAAGGCTCCTAAAGAGAGGGGGAGTGGGATTAAGGGAGACAAGCGACACGAGAAACGGAGGCAAGACAGGATTCTGATCAAGCCTCGTTTATTGATCAGAAGTCTCGGGTTTATATACAGTGCAGGAATGGGGATTGACGTCAGTGGGTAACTAGGCAACGAAGGGAGGTCCAGACATCACACGATATTACATCATTACAGGAAGTTGACCATATATGGAAGATGTTACATAACTATAGGAAGTTGACCATATATGGAAACTGAAACTAAAATTTCAAGATGGCTGGTAGTTTACAAAATGGATGCAGACCGCAGGTCTCTCAGCGGTCTCCCACAGTTAATGTATTCACTCTACTTGGTAAGTGATGTGCATACTGTCAAGGTGGTGGACAAGGTTGTAAGTAAGGGAAAGTATCAGCAAGATTAAACACACTGAAATCATACTCTAAAATGAGACTTATTTTACAGTGAGGCTGAATTTCATAAAATTATAAGCATTCTGTTTTCCTTTATAAACATCTGATAACTAGAAATCTATTTAAAATATAGACTATGTAGACTACAATATTAGAATATTGGACAACAGCAAAAATCCTTTTTGTCTTGGGCATTTGTTAAATCTACTTCTATTTCAGTTGTATTGTGACTGTTTTCCCCCAAGCAAAGCCAGATTGAATGCAAGTTCAATGTTCTTTTTTGACAGGATTCTTTCCTCTGTCACAAATCTTTGAAGCATGCTTTCAGAAGAATTAAAACAGAAGTTCAGCATCATCTTATAGGCTCATCTGCAGAAGATTCTCAGTCAGTATTCGTTGAGGAAGAAAATCTGATTGCTTTTTCAGTTCTCTGCCAGCAAACTCAGTACATTTCTCTGGTTTTTAAAGTGGAAAAAGAAGGAGTAACAAGTGAACCATAAAGAGAACAGAATGAGAGGATTTATGTGATCTTGGAAGTCAGGAAATTTGTTTGTTAAAATTCTAAATGGCTCTGTGATAGATATTTGGCCTGTACTCTACTTCAGATAAAATTAAGTGTTTGGGGCAGAATTGACTTCATGCAGTGTTCTCAGGCTTGAGGGATTCTAAAGCACCTTAGTGATTCATTAACATTCCTGTACATCACCCAGAACTACCAAATGTTCAGACCACAGCATTGTACTAGCAGAGAATAAATCATTAGAAAATTGCTCAGCTTTCTAAACTTTTTAGCCTGATAAATGTCCAAGAATTTCTAGACAATTGCACACATAATATAAATGTATTAATGTAAACACCCAAGGTAATGAAATAACCACCCAGCAACTTCCACACATCAACATCTAACTCGCCTTAATGCAATGTAGCAGAGGTATCTGTGAGGTTGCAGGAAATCACCATCGCTTAGTCTGCAATCTGTGTGCTTTCTCACCTATTCCAATTGGATGTGATGAGCTAAGAATGTCCTCCCTCCCGTCGTCCACATTTGTCTTAGAGTTTGTATTTAGAATTTCTAGCCCTCTACATCACCCACACAATGATCTTTTAGACAGACAATCTCTCATTTATCCCATCCTGGATTGTGATGTACATTGTCCTTGTTTTGAGTACAGGATTGAGGTATTACAAAGCCTACTAGTTTGCCCTGTACAGTAAAACATTAGTAAGGAGCATAATTTGTTTATGTGGAGATTGATTTCCTTCTCTTCCTTTCTCAATTACATCTGGAAACTAGGAATTTAATCGCCCTTCTCTGACTAAAACGTGATTTCACTAACAAAATTCAAAGCAGGAATCAGGTTTAAAGATCCTGTATGATACATTTTAGTTCTCAGTTTCCAAATCCCATGAACTGTTCAAATAAACTTTAAATGACTTGATGAAATGTTCCTTTCAGAATACTTAAGATTCATAAGAACTAATCTGCTATGGTACTCTTGATTAACACCTAATGAAATGTTTTAAATTATAAATACAACATATTTATTCAGGAGTTATTTCCATACAAAATAGTGCCAATATTTTAATTTTGTTCAACAGTCTTTTGGGATTTTATGTGTTACCACAGTGCACATTATTACTCAGAATACTACTAAATTGCTAAATTGTCCTGATACAAAGATGAAGAGGCTACTAGCATTCAGCTTGAACTTTGAGCTTCATTGGGCATTACTAATTATGTTTATTAACTGTACATTTGCACAAACCGATGCTGACTTATTTTTATTCAAAAGGGATTCTGAACTCTGTTTATGCTCCCCACCATACTGATAACATAATAGTCTAGGAGACTGTCTTCACTTGTGCTTCCTTATGTCCTGTGTAGACATAAGAATGCATCACCTGCTAATTTACTTGACAAGATGAAGCACCTTAACAAGGCAGACATCTTTGATTCTTTTTACTTCCTTTAGAATTAATCTCAAATAAGTATTCAAACATTTACATTGTATTTTAAGACTCAGGACCAGCACTAACTTTTATAATGATAACAAATGAAAAGGCAGATCCCACTCTCAGATAATATTATTTAGGCTTAAATTAAAATTCCCTAGGACACTGTCATATCCTTGAGTGAAATTATTATTTGGTTTAGATTTTATTTACATATTAAAATTAAAGCTAATGAATTTATAGTTTAATGTTTATAATTTCATACCAAAGCATCTTCTAAAATTATTTTCAACTCTGTAAGTTCTTTATATTTCACTTCTAAGAGTAAAATTAGACTTTTACCATTTTAATAAATATGCTATAGAATTTAGAGCTAGTTTTTGTGCCTTAAATAAGCTTGTTTCAATTTTCCAGGGTCTTTACATGGTTTAAATAAAATAGATGATCTAACCATGGAGTCAGTGAAAGGCTGGGGCAGGGGGAAAGTTCACTTATCTGGATGCAGTTGAAATCAAAGGAAAGGAAAGAGACCAGTTGTCATACTATAGAATATTTCACTTCTGGGAACAAAAGAAGAAATTCACTAAATAATTGCACTTCTCACATTGAAGTAACTGATGTTCTATGGAGTATGGATTTCTAGTACCCTAAGAAATCAAAAAAGTTATAGAAAAATCAGTACATTTAAAATGATTGGATTAGAAACTTATACCAATTTTATGCACATTTTCAAGCACAAGTCTTGCAACACAAGTTAGCATACTCAACAACAACTACAAGGAAATCTTCTATTAAACAAGACGGGTGGAAATTACAGTAATAATGCAAACAGGACACGGATCTGGGGGGTACATTGAAAGTGGTTATCGGAGGAAAATTTATAGCATTGAACACAATGAGAATGAAATGACAAAACTCAAAGAATTTGTTTCTTATTTCTAAAAAGGAGAGAAGAACATTAGAGCAGCAAAGTAAACAAAAAATAAAGACACATACACGACAAAGAAGTAGATAAAGCAGAATATAGAAAAATAGTACTTCTCCTGAATGAGTCAAAATCCTTTTCTTTTGGCAGTATCAGGGGTCAAACTCAGGGCCTTGAACTTACCAGGCAGGGGTTTATTCCACTAAGCTATATCCCCAGCCCCAAATCCTGTTTTTTTCAAAAGCTTCAAAATATAAGTAATCACTATCAGAATTGATCAACAAAAAAGAAGGAAGAAAACATAGAGTACAAAACGCCAATGAAGAAAGTATTGAAACAGAAGAAATTTATTTTTAATTGAGCTTTTAAACATCTATGCAAATATATTTTAAAGCTTGAGTGAAATGGATAATTTTTTAGGGAAACACAGACCACCAAGATTTACTCAATTAGAGATAGGAATCTTCAAAAGACTAAACTCCATGCAAGTAATACAGTTCTTAAGGAGCTGCATTAGTTTTCTAGGGCTGCTGTTATAAATTTCCACAAACATGTTTTTAAAACAACCTAAATTTACTCTTGCACTGTTGTGGAGGCGAGAAATCTGATCTCATAGTCTTGGCAGGCGCGCTCTCCTGGGAAGGCTCTAGAGGAAAGTCCTGCCTCATTACGGCTCCTGCTACCCCTGCAGCAGCATGACTGCGCCTTTGCCTACACCAGTTTCCACCTTTTCAGAGCCTCCCTTACGTGTGTGCCCTGCACTTTTTGGTTTCTTATCCCTGCCATTGAATTTACAGCTCACTCTAATCCAGGTTGACCTCATCTTACTCCAGATCCAAACCCAGATCCAGATCCAGATCTAATAAATTTGGACAGACCCAAAGACTTTTTTTCTAAGTAAGGTCACCTGCACAGATTTTTGCGGTTAGGGTTTGAGCATGTTATTTTGGCAGCCCTGTCCACTCAGTGTAAAAACTACCTTACAATAAAAGTATTAGCTTAAAGTGGCATCGTAGAAGTCTGTCAAACCTCCACAGACAGGAAAAATGCAATGCTTTAGAAATTATTCCAGAGCAAAACAAAACTTTAAAATTTTCTTCAAAGTAACAAATATTATAATGGTCCCTAAAACTGAAAAGTACAGGAAAAATAATAAAATTTATAGACCAATTTCTGTCATGTATATGCAAACATACTAAATAAAATATGAAACAATTCAAAACCAGTTATAAAAGATAACACACAGTGATTATATGGATTTATTCTAAGAACACAAGATGCTTTAGTATTAGGAAATCCATGGTAATATATCACATTAATAAACCTAATTTATATAACTGCCATATAATTGTCACCACAGAGGCTGAGAAAGCCTTTGCCAAAGTTCAACATCCATAAATGACTTTAAAACACTCAAAAATAGAAACTGAAGGATTTATCTTATTATTGTAAAACTCATACCCCTTAGACTTGAAGCTAATGCATGATTTATTGGAGACAGTTTCCTAAGATGAGGAACCAGGCAAACATGCCACAATCTCTGTGCTGTCCTACATTACACTAAAGGGGCAGCTAATGCAAGTGGACAAAAAAAGATAAGAATGAACTAAAAAAAAGACTGTTTCCATTTTCATATTGTCTAGTAGTACCCCTAGAAATCTTAAGACTCAGTTATAAAACTAACTCAAACAAAAGTAATTCAGTAAAGCAGTAAGATGTAAAATTGACATAAAAATTTTAAAAAATTAAAGCACACAATAACCAAGTACCAGTAGGGACAAGTATTTTTTTCTGTTATAGAGTAAGCAGAACTGATATAAAATTCATACAGAAAAATAAATATGCATACATATTCAAGAAAGGAATGAAAAACAATGAAATAAGGACTAGGCAAATCAAATATCAAAACACAAAACAGAGCTGCTTTGTTTAAGATCAGTCAGTAATTGCTCATAAAAACCAGTACGTATGTGAGGTACAATAGAAAGCCCAGAAGTAGACCAAGTACCTATGAAAATTTAGTATATAATAAAGAAGTATTTTAAATCACCAAGGAAAATATCATATTTTACTTAAATTATGCTAGGACAGTATTGTAGTCATTTGAAAAAGAGAAAATGAGATCCATATCCGGCACCATACACAAGAATAAACTTCAAATGGCTCAGGGATCTAAATGTAAAAATGGAGACTATCACAAACACTAAAAGAAAACCTAAAAGAGTTCTTCTTTTACTTAACCCCTGGGTATAGAAAGGTTTTCTGACATTGACTCCAAATCCAGAGACAATATTTTAAAATTTGAAAAACTTAACTACATAAAAATTTAAAAAGAAAAAATACTTTTAATGGCAAAAAATACCTTAAGCAAAGTTGAAAAGCAACCCAAAAAACAGTAGAAAATATTTGTAACATACAGCACAGCGAAAACACTACAATTCTGAATATTTAAATCTCTTTAAAATTAAGGGAAAAGTTATAAAAATCTGATAAAAAATTAAAAATATATATAAATAGATTTTTCACAAGAGATCTACAGAAATATCTCTCAATGCATGGAAAAATGTTCAAACCCACTCACAGAGTTAAGACAGTGCTGAGACACCATTCCCAAATGTTGAGGTTCTACAAGAGAAAGTTCCACACCCCGCCTGTAAGGCTGCGGGGGAGGCAGATGCGTACAGCCATGCACTCCCGGTGGAGATGCCTCTCCGTATTACTTTTCCAAATTCCTGTAAGTCTAAAGCCTAAAACTACTTTAATAACAATTGGGGAAAATGTCTCCAAAGGTAACAGGGTGACCTAACCTGACATTTGGGCAACACATAAAATGGAAACAATTATTTATGCTGTGGGGCCCAAAAGGGAACAATAAATGTAACCCGTCTGACCTCACAATCAGACCTTAGACTCATTTTGAAATTTTGGGGTTTTTTAACCTGTCTTTAAAGTAACAAAAAACTTACAAGTTTCCCATAAATTATGCCATCTTTCTCCATCATTCGAAAAAACAACACAAAAAATGCAAAAGCAGAACAAAGCATTCGTTCATCAGGAACAGCTCTCCGAGGCACACTACATAGGGGTGTTATCAAAAGTTTGTCATCTACAGAGCATAAAAGGCTGTGTTTGAATGCTGCAGAAGTATATTTGAAATGTGCACTCTTAAAACCTTATTTACACTTGTTTCCTTAAAACCTTCCTGATCCCTACTGATTTGATTGCTCACCTTTGTACCTGAACATTGGGTAATATTTACCATATTCTGTTTTATTTAGTTTTAAATTTTATTTTATTAGTGCATGATGCATGATGAGAACACTCACCAAGCGCTGGCACATGCACATGTCTTACCTTAACCCTTTGTACTTCATCTTCCCTTCCTTTCTCACCACACTAAGTTTTAGATTTGTTTGCCAACCGATCTTCCTGGAGGACCCTTGAATATCTTGACTGAAGAGCTAGTATAATACTCAGTTTGATATATCCAGGAATACCTAGTGCATACGTTACCCTTCAATTTTCAGTAAATATTATGAACAAATGATTTTAAGCAGCTGGCATTATTGACAAGTATTTGAAGCTTCATTCATTGTAATTCAGATTAAATTAATCCATAATTGAAAGTCAGCAACTTCTTTGCTTAGCTTCCTTCTGAAAACCCTAGGTGGAAGGAGAAATGAACACATTGAGGGAATAACCAGAGGGACCTAAAATACAGACCTGTGCTCGCTAGACTTGCTGGGGATGGAGAGGCGAAAGTCCACTTTGAAATTGGTCCTCCGGAGCTGTGGCTTCATTCCAGGCTTGTCAGCTTCCACTCCTTGGCAGCCCTCTGCGGTCCGCCTGCAAACCTGGGCACTCCACCGCTCTCAGAATGGGCCGTGCCTTACGGACATCCTAACAGTGTGACTATGCCAGCAGAATGCATAAATCTGAGTTACTACAGGATGCAAAGGAAATTATTCTCAAGAAAGTGTTTCATTACCTTGTGGATAATAGCTTTGGATCAAATCCTAAAATCATGAATTTTCCTAAGAATTCAATTGACATTAGTAGCATACATTGCTTAAAAGGCCTTGTAATTCTTCATGTCCAAAGCCATCCATTTTACTCTTTTTGAGCTAACTGCAAGGAGTTCAAATTTAGACTCAACTTCTTTTTGGATCGTTGAAAGTACTATTAACAAGTTTCCCTTCAAGCAATTGTTTTATTTTTCTTATGGTTTTAGCATTCTTGCTCTTAAGGAACAAAACTGAGTGGTGTTTTTGAGGCTTGTTAGTCATATTTGTGTATTTCACAGAGTATCATCCTCTGTCTGTCTGTGGTATAGGAAATTTCATGAAAAGAAATCACGAATTCTCCTGACATTTAATCTGTTTTTAGATTCGTGTCTGACCTCCACACTGCGCATTTTCCTACAGTCACTCAGACAGGTCTTAGGCGTCTTCCCCAGTTCCTCTGGACTCCTGAGCTCAGGAGAAGACTTGGTCCTCTACTTGTCCTCTTCAGAGACCTCCTTTTGCAACACTTTTCCCTTAAAAAGCACATGGTTCCTGTCCCCGGGAGCAGGGCATTTATAGGTGCACGTTCTGTCATTGAAGTGGTGAAGGGTGGGGCTGTAAACACCCAGCTCTGGTTGTGATTTGCAAAGGGTTTGGAATGGAGATTTGGGGCTGGCTGCCACCCACAGTTCCTGTTAAAGCTTTATCTCTAAAAAGACTGACACGTTGACAATTATTGGCCCGATGCTTTTGTCTCAGTCCTCGATTAATTCTGAACTTTATATATAAAAAACCTCAGGTGCATACATATATGCGCACACACACACACACACACACACACACATATACATATGTATAGTCACATTTAGAGCTTAGAAAAATTGATGTACTGACTAAAATTGCAAATCAAGTGCAGTTAAGACACAATTTTTGTAATATCCTTAAATGAGTATAGATTAATATTACCCACATGCCAGCAGCACCAGCATAAATTGGAAACCATCAGAAATGCAATTATTCTGCCCATCCCAGACCTACTGAATCGAAAATTTTGGGGACAGGGTCCATCAGTTAGTGCTACAACAAACCCTCCAGGTAGTTCTGTAAATGCTGAAGTTTGAAAACCATGGGCGCACACCAATAAAAACACAAGTAACTAGAGGTTATTTTTTATCAATTTCATGCCCACTTTAATAAGTAGATGCTGAAAATGAAACCTTAAGTAGTCACATGATAATGACTGATAAAACTGGCATTAATTACCAGTGCAAGTTGATGAGAATATTTATATATATATACATATATATATATATATATAAAATTATCATCAATAGAGTTCTTATGAATCTAGAATATTTGGAAAAATCTTAACTGTTTTCTAGCTAGTAAATAAAACTAGAAATATACTGTATTTCTTACATTATTTATTACTTCTGCTAATCCACTCTTGTAAGGAAGACAGTAAAATCTCAAAGGTAACAAGTCCCTCTTATGAAGCCAAAGTAATGAAGACAAAATCAAATACAAACGCTATGTGCTTGAGAAGAGTGTCAGATCCAAAGAAGAGGACTAGAAGCCACTGAGCTGAAGAACATACCCAGCTTACTGGACAAACTACTTCACGGCAGACAGATGGATTCTGGCTTACACATGAAGCCAGAACTTTGCTCAGTGGAAGTGAAGCTGTGAATCGTTACCCGCGCTGAAGACAGGGCTGACTACAACTCCGACCTGCAGATGAGCCCCACAAGGGAGGAAATGGACGCAGGTGGAATCTGGCCCGTGGAAACTGATCACCAGTGTGAAATAAGTGAAAATGATGCCTGACAAAAACAATATTAACAAGAGATTGAGATAGATACTGTTGACCTAGGCTGCTTGCTGAGCCTCCATCTAAGGATAAACCAAAAAAAAAAAAAAAATACACTGGCAAATGGTACTTTCCCTCTACAATTAAAGATAATAAGGAAAAGCAAGTCTTGCCTGAGAAATGGACACATTAAGGAAACTCGTGAACAAGCAGCCATGACTGAAACAAACCTTCGAGAAGAGTGTGTACCGAAGGCCTGAGTCACAGAGAAGAGCAGTCTCAGGCAGAGAACTTGAGAACTGGGTAAGGGATTGCAGCAGAGGAGCAGCCTCTGAACCCAGGTCACGAAGACAGTGACTGCTGTGTCTCTCTGCCTCCCACATCTCTGTGCTCCTCACAGTTCCTGTGATTCGGTTCACTGACAGCTGCTATAAAAATAAACATGATGAAAATACATTGCTTTTAAACGAATGTTAAACAAAAAGAAAAGAATGAGAGTTACACTGCTCTTCTACCTGGTGTTATTAAGGACATGAATTTAGACAGAGTCTATGGATAAATTGCTGTTCAATATTTATTTTTATGAGTACATCCTTACAATTCATGTGGTCCGCAGTCATCCTGAGAATGGTCACACGCACCTATTAGAGCTTCCCTCTCGCTCCAGTCCTTCCCTTGGCAAGTTCCCCCGGCCCCTTTTTCATTCTTCTTGTGTTGCCTGTCTTAGCTCACACCACGGTGCACAGCGTCCACACTGAGCGGGGCGATTAGGCTCCTGCACATGGGGCGTCTCTACCCCCGCGTCCGCCCCCCTCCTCCTCACCTCCCACCCTAGTTCCCCGGGTCCCTTTTCCATTGTTCCCACCTACCCATTCTGTGTCATTTTCTTCGCCTGTGCTTTGCCCCACTCAGACGAGGAGCACCGTACGCTATTTCAGCTTTCGTATCCGGGTTATGTCACTTAATATTGTATTTGCCAGGTGCATCCATTTTCCTACCAATGCCTCAAATTGGTCAAAAATACGGATCATTTCATCAATCTGCATGTCATCCTTGAGCAGGGGCTATGCTAATCTTTTCTGTATTGTTCTAGTATTAGTATTTGTGCTGGTGATGTGAGCACAATTTAATTTTTAAATAAATACTTGTTCCTTACAGCAAGAGATAGAAATGATTATAATACATTTAAAAACCTCAGAAACTTGATGACAATGATAGAAAGGCCCCAAATGAAAAGGAAAGGAACAAACAGGAAGGAGGGAAGGAAACAAGTAGATTTGGGGAAAAGAAGGAAACCTCCACACGGAGGAACGTGAGACCAGGGAGCCGTTTTTCCTTTTATGAACAAACCTACTTGGCCTGGGGCCAGCTTCCTCTGTGGCAGTCCGGTGGTTCCTGCCAGCTGAGAGGGGGTCTGTCCTGATCACCACCATGCGGCCCCCTCACCCACAAACACTGCTCTGCAGCACCAAGAGACTCTTGGTTCTCTTGACTATCTCTTTATTCACCATGTTTTTATGTTTATTTTACTCTGGTAAAAAGCTTTACAAAAAAATAAATTAATTTTAAAAAAACTTTACAAAATATTTTAGCACGTGTCTTGAGGCTAGTGTACCTTTATTATTGACCTTCCTAGAAATTGTGTGTTTGCACATTAATTTATTCTTAAATTAATTTTAGTATGACTTTTTCCTAACTAAAAAATATCTGTTTCTTATTAGGATTGCCTTCTAGAAATATAGCAAGGCAGTGTGAGTCAAGGGAGTGTTAGCTGTTGGTGGGAATTTAAACTAGGATCACTATTATGGAGACAGTACAGAAGTTACTCAAAAATCTAAAAATAGACTTGCTACATGATCCAGCTGCTCCTCTTCTTTGCATAGCCAAGGAAATGAAATCAGCATAGCAATGAGGTACCTGCGTGTGTTTTATTTTAGTACTACTGTATTCGTACGCTGAAGCTATGGAATCAGCACTCACCCTAAATGTCCATAAAAGGATGTACGAATAAAGAAAATTATATGTGTATATATAATAAGATTTTATATATAGAAATAATAAAATTATATATATATTACTAGGCCAAAAAGAAACATCAGTTCTGTTATTTGCAGCCAAATGGATACAACCACTGTGTTATGTGAAATGAGCCAGACTCAGAAGCACAAGAACGTGTTCTCTCTCATGTGTGGAAGGCTTAGAAAACAAGTTTAATTGAATGTAGAACAATGACTGGTAGAGTTTGGGAGAAAGGTGATGAAGCAAAGCTCGATTTAATCAACGCATGACTCACGCATGTATTGAAATATCACACTGAATTATGTTGACGTATAATTTCTATGTAAATAAAATTAGTAGGGGCAAAAGAGAGTGAGGATAATTTATATGGACTCTTTTTATCCTAGCATAAGGTATATCTTTGCTTTTGCTTTTACTTTAGTATCTCGTGTTTCTTTTATTAGAGTTGTACAGTTATCTTTTCATTAGTACACACTTGCAGTCCACAGCGAACATCATGGAGAGCCGGAACATGAACACAATGCATCTTGATTCTCTTTTTGCCTCCGTTTTGATGCTGACCCTTTCCCTTCCCCTCTCTCCTGTCCTTTCCAGCTCTTGGTTCCCTTCCCATCCGCAAAAGCTCCGTTCGCACCGTCTTTTCCCGCAATTATTGTTTTCATCCCTTTTCCTCTTCCCCGTCCCTTCATCTCTCGTCCCCTCATCCATTTGGAAGATATCTCCCTACTTCCTATTTATATCTCTCCTATTCTTCTCTCATTTCATTTTCATTTTCTCACAGAAGATAACCATGTTGTATTTAAGCTTGTGTCTGACTTCACAGTTATCTCTACATAGATAGCACACAATATTTTGATTCTCTTATGACAATTTAGTCATGTAACACACAGCTACACTTTAGTGAACAACAAACCACTTATGCAGTGCCAGTATGTATATCGTGTAGAATGCAATGAGGTAATAGCACTTCATGATCATGTGGCCATTGAAATTTGTACAAATGTCCTGTAGCAGCTCTTGAAGTTACCAGGGCAGAAGGAGGACGAGAGGATGGAGAAACAAAGGTAAGAGAAAATACGCAGAAAGCTGAGGTCAGGTAGAGACCTCTCTTAGGGTGGGAGAAAAGGAACTTCGCAACCACTGCAGTGTGTTCATTCATTTATACATTTGGCAGGCTGAAGTCACGTGACACCCTTTGCCTAACTAGCTCCCCTCACCCCTCATACTGAGGCTGCCAGGGCTGGAACACCTGTTCCGCTGTGGTGCTCAGGGCTCTCAGGTCTGCACCTGTGAACAGTATCCTGCTCAGCTGCTCCTGATAATATTTATCATTCAGTTATTATCTGTATGAAGAGTACTCTGGCTTCTGTTTTTTCTGAATAAATTATTCAATGTTGTAATCAGTCTTAATATGTTTTTCAGTTCAGGAAACATGTTTTCATGTTTTCCAGCTATGTAAGTACAACACCTGCAAAAGTGGAAGATTTGCATTCCTGCTGTTTACTCTATACAACTTTCCATTGTGAGGGTGAATACTTCTAGAACAGGCCTGACTGGAAGCGGTGAAAATATCAGCTGTAGTATAATTAATGACAGCTAGAAGAACAATGTTGAACTTGGGTAGGAAGTACAGATTTCACTACCATCTTCTAAACTACTCCTATTTTGGAAAGATCAAGGACTTGTATTGGTAATTTTGTATGGATTTCCTCCTCTATGATTCTCAAAAGCCTCATTAAAATAAACTTGTAGAGTTAGTTATACAACTGCCGACCAGTTACCCCTCCCCTTCATCCCCTAGTTCCCAGTGAAAACTGCCACGGAGGGCCATTGTGAACCTCAGATTGCTCCAGACTCCTCTGTGCCAGGCAAACTCAGCTCTGCTTCCTATAGAGCGGGACGGGGCTGTGTCCTCATCACAGACAGGTTGCAAAGAGTATGAAATGTAGGGTATACAATCTACTTTGATTAAACAACTCTCACCAAGCACATTAGTAGCACTTGTTTATACTCCAAAGGAAAAAAGTCTTGAGATTTCATCAGTGGCAGGAAAATAAAGACAAGTGATCAGAAACCAGTAATTGGAACTAATCACATTAGTAATTATCATTAATTTTGACATAGATCCTTCAGTCATTTTGATTAGAAAAAGAAAAATGACTAGAGCAGAAATCTGTAACTGATGAGCTAATCGCTCATTTGCTAGCACTACATAAGGTAAATATAAGTCTAAAACAAATGCCCTTATGACAAAGTTCTGAGCTCAACAAGCAAGGCTCAAAGCTGTACACAAGAGCTGAGGAGCTAACTCAGTGGCACAGTGCCTGCCTGGCAAGCATGAGATCCTGAGTTCGAGTCCCAGTACCCCCTAAAAGATATATATATATGAATTGCATCTCTTTTTTTCTTGTAGATAAGGAAGGAAAGAGGGCTTGAAGGGACAGTAGGGGAATGAGAAAAAAGAAGAATCAAGTGATATCACTATGTATACCTAAAATATACTTAATTAATTAATAAAAGAATTAATAAAAACTTAATAAAAGAATTTCATCTCTAGGGAGAGATATTCTTCATCTTGCAAAACATTTTTCAATAAATAAAAGCCAACATTCCTGCTCTAACTGAACAGTGCCAAACTAGGTAAACAGAGAAACCATCTCACTTCAAAGCATGTTTCATTGAAGGACTACGTATGCTAGTGGAAGAATTTTCTTTACACAAAAGGGCAAATGTAGTAGATTCACAACTGGTAGTCAACTTATAACCCCCAGCTGAACCGAGTAAGCGTGGTGCTGGGTGTGGGAGGCCCACCTGGGGACTGCTGCCAGCAGCACAAGAGGCAGAATGGAAAAGAAGAATTTAGGCTGTTGGGAGCTGAGAAGAGGCTGTTGGAGCTGGAGGAAGCTGTAAGGAGCTGTTGGTTCTTTTGGAGGAGTTCATCATGCTGGCTTTCCTGATGAACTTGGCTGGTTTCATCCTCCAAGGAGTTCGGGACCTTGTTGGCCCTGAGAAGGGGTTTGGTCCACTTCTAGGGGCGCTCCGCTCCTCACTTTCAGCACTGTTTCCTGGCTCTGGAGGGAGGAGAGGGTACTGCCGGCCTCCTGGAGAAGTTGCTGTGTTGGCTTCCCTGAGTGGAGGAGGAGCTCGGGACCTCACTGCTGTTGAGGACGGCTGTGGCACCTTTCAGGGGGGCTTGGGCTCTTATTCGTGCCTCACTTCCTGGCTCCAGTGCAGATCCCTCAGCCTGCTAGTGCAGATCCTTCAGCCTGCTGGCAGTCTTTCTAGATTCCACCACTGATCTTTGGGCTTTCACAGTGCAGATCCATGACACAGGCCTGCATGAGATATTGTCATTGGCTCTAGATCTCCAGTTGGCCTCATAGGGGGCATTGTTATGAGTTCTAGGTCTTCTGCTAGACTCATGCAGAACATTTCCATGGGATCCAGGCCCTTTGCTAGATTCCTTGGCCTTAGTGTGTGGGCAGATTTCCTGCACTCTCTTGTATTTGATTCTTTGGGTGACTATTATGAATAATCTTATAAAATATGTGTCCTGTATTGTTTTGTTTCCTCTTGCAAAATAACCCCTAAACCAACACAGCAAAGAACAAAGAAGTTAATTGATTTTTCTTGGTATCAAATCATTGCGTTTCAGATCTACAGCATGGCTATTAAGGCACACATAATGAGAGATGAAGCATAAAACAAAAACATATTTTCAACAAATAAATAATTGATTTTTCTACTGTGATATATGATATATACATTATTTTTATCCTCTGTTCTGTAACTCGTATTTTATAGGTTTTATAAATTCTTTCAGACTGTAAAATATCCTATGTATAAGTGATGAAACAAATTACCACACAGAAATATATTAATTTAAGCTCCCTGTAAAAACTATGATTATAAGAAAATAATTGTTATTTTATACCGAAGAACTTTTATATATTTTAAATGCTGTTTTAAGTTTAATATTTTCAAGTATTTTTTCTTAAACATTATAAATTTTTTAGTAATTTTGAATAAGAAAAACAAACTGTAAATTGGGCCAAAAGAAGAAAATGAATGTGGTCAACCTCCATTTCCTCAGGTTTAGCATTTCAGATTCAACCAAACTTAAATAAAACTTGCAACTGTGTTGAACATATATCAACATTCTTCTTGTCATTATTCCTTACATGGTATAAGAGCTATTTAGATAACATTGCATTATATTAGATATTATAAACAACCTAGAGAAGAGTGAAGTACACAGGAGGATGTGTATGAACTACTCGCAAATACTGTGCCATCTTATAGGAGGGACTTGAACACCCCTAGGTGTTGGTATCAGCAGGAGTCCTGGAACCAGGAACTTACGAATACTGAGAGAGAATTGTAATTAACAGTATACTAATAATAGGCTAAATTAAGCAAGACTTTTTAGGAGCAAGAATCAAAAGTGTCGTTTGTGGCAAGATGCTAAAAAGAATGCACAGCTCATAGTTTCTTATCTTAAAGATCTTTGCAGAAGAATGTCCCATAATAATTAATTGACCACGTGTAACGTATGTGCCTCCTTTTGAAACGTCTTTCTCAGATTGGCATCTTTACCAAATATGGGTAGCACAGCAGGCATAGGAGGCGCTTGACTTATGTTGATTAGATTGTAAAACTGTTTATCAAGCTACCTTGTGCTTTTACATTTTGTTTTATATCTAGTTGGCCCAACAGCAGGCATGCTATTCATTAAATTAATATTTTAATACAGAGCTTAGCGTGCGGCTCATGTTAGAAGGGTTGTCTAGCATATGTGAGACACTATCCTCATAAAAAACAGTGCCCCTAAAACTGAACGCATTGGGTTCACTCAGGCCAAGTGAAAATGATAACATTTACATTTTGTTATCCAGGTCAAGAAACGCATCTTCTGAAATGTGCTAGTAGGTAGCCAGCCCAAAAGTCTACCCAAAAGGCAGACTGGACCAACCTATTTATTGATCAAAATAATAAAGCCCTATATTTACACAGCACTTGAATAAGAAGCCTTCCACATTTTTTGAAAAAGAAACCACTTTTTCTTCTGTCTTTGCCACAATTCTTTATTTTATTCTTCCTTCCTTCTTCCGTTTCTTCTCTTTCACCTCCTCCTCCTCTCCTTATCTTACAACTTCCTGTTCTTCCTCCTCTCTCTGTCTGTCTCGCCCTGACGCTCTCCCCGTCTCTCTCTGCTTTGTCTCTGTCTCTCTGTTCCCTCTGACTCTCTCTCTCTGTCTCTCCATTTTGCGTCTCTTTTCTGCCCTCCTCCTTCCCTACCCCTCCTGCCCTCTGTCCTTACTTCCTCCTCACCTTCATTATTTCTCTCTGGAAAACATGACATGTTAATAAAAATTAAGCATAATAAAGTTCATCTTCCTATCCAAATTGAAAAATGCATTATCAGATAATAAAGACAAAGCAGCATGAATGTCTTTACAGAATTTAGCCAAAGGTGAAATTGAGAGGAAAGAGGAAAAACCCTCAGCTTGACAGCAAGCCCTAAGCAGCTGCCAATATACAGTTCTGCAACAATTTATTTTCAATAAAATTTTGGGCTGGAGAGAAATAAACAGAAATTGACAGATGTAAAATTAGCGCTAAAAGAATATTCACTAAATGAAATGCAAAGTTTGGAATGGGGGGACAAAGTGTAACAAGTTATTTTTTATCATTAAGTTTATGACTGATGCAGTATTTTTGTTAAGGATCTTCTGAAGATGAGAATATTCAAAGTACCTTTGAAAGAAAACTAAGTTTGCTCCAAAGATTAAGAAGTGTAAAGATAAATTCCAGAAATAGCTGGTCATCAGATCCTTCCACAGAAAGAAGCCCAGAAAACAAATTGGCTCTCTTTTGCTGGAGTAATTTATTTTGCCACATAGGCCTGTGGATTACTCCAAGCAATTCTAAACTTTATGTAAACAGGTGCCTCTGCATTGTCATTCACCTAGTAGCAGGGCATCGGCTCAGTTCTCTGGAAGCACATTCACCTCTGAGCTGAGCTCTGGTGGGAATCATCCTTGAAACGTGACCAAGAGGGGGCTTGTCTTAGCAAACACGAGCAAATCTAGAGAAGGCCAGCAGCCCCAGGGAAACGATGGACAGGCGGCACCAGTCCCCCAAAAAGCCCAGGGCTACTGTAAACTCAAATATAGTGCTGGATTTCACTCTGGAAGTGACTCCCATATGACAGGCTGGAATTGGAGAGTGAAGTTACTGTACGGTCTGCAGAATTTCAGAATGATTAATCCGGAGTCATGTGGGGAGCAGTCAGTTGTTTAAGACGTAGTTTCTCCAGGATTCAGAAGTGCAGAAGAACTGTATGTCGGGGTTTCTCGGCTGGTGGGAAATGGCCACAAGGAAAAGCATTAAGAGGGAGTAGGTCAGACACCGACTCCCTGAGAGGTTTACACAGCCTCGAGTGCCGACCCAGAAGAACGCGGGTCCCACCTCTGTGGAGAGGAGGCAGTCCAGCCACATGCGGAGAGGGGCTGGACCTGAGGGCGCTGGCATTAAGCCTGGCACACTGCTCCCTAGCCCTCTTCACTGCCTACGTCCCGCACAAGGCTCAGGAGCCTGTCTGCTTTCTGTACCAGCCACCATGGCCAGGGAAATGCCTTGGCTTGGATGTTTGCAGTAGCCTTTCAAACGGACAGAGGAGCTCTGGAGCCAGTGCCCCTCAGGAGCCCACAGCCACAAAGCTAAACGAAGATCATCCGACTGGGGGCATCCAGGGAGGCAGAAACACTACGAGCCACAGAGCGAACACAGGGTGAGGCAAAAGCCAGAGCAACTCACTGCCCCGGCCCAGCAGGAAAGGCAGGATGGGACTCACGCACACACGCACCCACACACGCACGCACACGCACCCACACGCACGCACACACGCACGCACACACCCTCCCACACGCATGGACGCACACACCCACACGCACGCACACACCCACCCACACGCACGCGCGCACCC
>PVLD010028601.1:0-19214 GCA_004027595.1 Dinomys branickii
GGAGTGGTGACAATGGACATCCTTGTCTTGTTCCTGACTTTAAAGTGAAAGTTTTCAGTTTATGTCCATTTAGTATGATGTTGGCTGTTGGTTTGTTGTAGATGGCTTTGATCAGATTGAGGTAGAGGCCATCTATTCCTATTTTTTCTAAGGTTTTTAACATGAATGTATGTTGGACTTTATCGAAAGCCTTCTCTGCGTCTATTGAGATGATCATGTGGTTTTTGTCTTTGACTGTATTGATATAGTGTATTACATTAATTGATTTGCGAATATTGAACCATCCCTGCATTCCTGGAATGAATCCTACCTGGTCATGGTGTATAATTTTCCTTATGATTCACTGTAATCTATTTGCCAATATTTTGTTGAGTATCTTTGCATCTATGTTCATTAGCGAGATTGGCCTGTAGCTCTCTTTCTTGGTTGGGTCTCTCTCTGGTTTTGGTACCAGTATAATACTTGCCTCCAGAAATGTGTTGGGGAGAGTTGGTTCCTTTTCAATTTCATTGAAGAGTTTGAGGAGTGTTGGCATTAGATCTTCTCTAAATGTTTTATAGAATTCTGCTGTGAATCCATCAGGGCCTGGGCTTTTCTTTGTTGGTTTTACATTTGCTTTTTGTTCTTCACTTTCCCTCTAGATCTGGCTAAAATTAGCCAGCTGCACCCATGTCACAGTCTGAATATTGGACTGCATTGAAATCTTCTCAGCCAGATTTATTAGGCTACTATACTTAATCTTAATCTTCCATAAAGTCTCAGGGCATGGACAATATGAAGAGAAGTTTTCTGCCAGGATATAACACATGTGGCCTCGAGTCCAACTGCCAGTGGAGTCTCTGTTCCAAATGACGTCTCCTGAGTCTGACTCTTGCTGTTTGCATTGCTACCAGCATTGTAGTCTTCTGAGCTTTGACCAGATTCTGTCACGTTCAGCTTACAACATTCCAGAACTTTCCTAGGTGGCATCTCCAAATCTTTCCAAACCCTGGCAACATGCTAATTCCATAAACTGATATAAATGTTCATGTACAGGTTTTATATGAATATGTTTGTGGAATTATGCCTAGGAGCATAATTGCTAGGTCGCATCTTGGTGAGAGCATGCTGCAGAGCAAGCTACTCAGTGAGTCAGGAGGCAAAGGAGAATGGGCTGTGATAACACAATTTGTGACCATTCCCTCGATGAGTTAAGGGCCTCTACAAGGTCCTGCCTTCTAAAGGTCCTACCAGGTGCCAGCAGTGCCACCCTGTGCATCTAACCACAGTAGTACTATGGTCTGTATTCCCTTTCCTTGTTATGATTTCCTATTGCAGGTAGAAGTTTATTTGATGTTCATGAATGTCTTGGTTTCTGCCCTTTCCCCACTATTTCCTAAATTTCTCATCTTTATCTTCTTTACTTTCTGCAAGGACACTTTGAATTTATACCCCTTTTGGAGACTCTGTCATTCATAGTTCCAAATGTGTGCCACCCTATTGCTTCTGTAAGAAGTTACCTTGAACTTTGTGCCGCATTTCTGTCTTCAGGTCGGGAGGTTAAGAGCCTGGCTGGGTCTCACTGAATTAAAATCAAGTGCTGTGAACGCTGTTCCTTTCCAGAAGCTCTGGAGGAGAAATAGTCTCCTTGCCCTTTCTGGCTTCTGAAGACAGCTGTGTTCTCTTGCTTCTGCCCTCCCTTCTTCATCCTCAAAGCTGGGCTGAGTACTTTTTACACCAAATTGCTCAGATTTATCATTTGCTCCCTCATATGCATTTTTGTGCTTTTTAAAAATGTTATTTTTACTACTGTAGAATGTTTGAATAATATTTTTTGCTTGTTTGTTTCTGGGGATGGAAGCCAGCACTTTGTGCATGCTGGAGCGCTCTGCCACTAGGTTACACCCCAGCCCAGTGTGATGTGTGCTTGCAGTACATCATGAGTGCTTTCATCATGAGGGGCTGGACACAAACATATCACATCTTTTTGCTTCTCCTCCTCCCCTTTAGCCCTTCTGAAAAGGCCTACTGCCCTCTTTCCTATCATCTACCTTTTACTTTGCCCTTTAAATTATTTAGATTTTGAAAAAATATTTATATTTTGAAAAAAATTATATTTTGGATTTCTCATAGTGAAACCATGTGATACTTAAGCTTGTGTGTCTGATCTATTTCACTTAACATTATGGCCTCAAAGTCACCTGTTTTCCTACAAATGATTCAAATTTATCCTTCTTTATAGCTGAGTTGTACTCCCTTGTGTATATATGTCACATTTTCTTCATGCATCCATCTCTTGATGGGCATATAGTCTGCTTCTAAGATTTAGTTATTACGAATCATGCTGCCACAAACATGGGTTTACACATATCACTGTAATATGACGTTTTTAACTCTAGGGGAAGATACCTAGGAGGAGAAGACCTGGGCCAAATAGAATTTTCCATTTTTAGTTTTTTGAGGCATTTCCATACTGATTTCCAGAGTGGTTGTACTAGTTTACATTCCCACCAACAGTGTAGAAGAGTTCCTTTTTCCCAGCAACCTGACCAGCATTTGTTATTATTTCATTTCTTGGTGCTTGTCATTCATTCTGGAGTAAGATAGAGTCTCAGGGTTGTTTTAGTTTGAGCTTCTCAAATAGCCAGCGATTTTGAATGTTTTTCATGTACTCATTAGTTATGCTTCTCATATACTCATTATTTATATTTCTGGGAAGTGTCCGTTATAGTTGTGCATTTTTATTGGGTCTTTTAGTTTTGGGGGATTTAGTTTTTTGAGTTCTTTATATATTGCAGGTATCAGTCCTCTGGCAGCTGGCAAAAATTTTCCAATTCTGTAGATTGTCTCTTTACTCTGTTGATTATTTCTTTTGCTATACAAAAGCTTTTAAATTGATAAAATCCTATTCATTGATTCTTGGCATTATGTCTTGTGTGATGGGGGTCTGTGCGGGAAGTCCTTGCCTACGACTTTTATAGTTTTATAAGTTTCTCTGCCAACAGATTCAGTGTTTCTGTTTTTATATAAGAATTTTTAAAATCCATTTTTGATTTGGTTTTAGTACATGGTGAGAGATATGGGTCTAGATTCATTCTTCTGCATGTGGGTAACTAGTTTTTCCAGCACCATTTGTTAAAGGGGCTATGTTTCTTCAGCATATGTTTTTGTCCCCTTTGTCGAAGATCAGGCGGTTGAATGTACCTGGGCAGTTTCTATATCCTCTATTCTGTCCTGCATATCTAACCAGCTTTATGGAGGTACAGTCAATTTTCAAAAATAGGAACAAACCAAAAATAAAAAACCCTGCACATTTTTAATGTATATAATTTGATGCATTTGAAACATTTTGTTCTTATTCAAAATTGTTTTCAGCTGTTCTATTTTCTTTTCTAAACAAATTTTAGAATAATCTTGAGCATTCCTACAAAAGCTCTTTCTAGCGTTTTGATAGAAATTGTGCTAAACTTATACATCAATTTTGAAAGAATGAATGTCTTTACTGTTTGAACACAGTATGTCTCTCACTGCTCACTGTTTTTCAGTATTCAAATCCTGTATGTGTTTTGTCATATTTATGTCTAAGTATTTTTAGCAATTACAAATTATATTATAAATCTTGGTGTCCATTTCTATCATATAGAAATATAATATAGTCATTTTTATATGTCACCTATCTCGTATTGCATGACCTTGATGAATTCACCTGTTAGAAGTTTTTATGTATGTTTTGTACAGACCATTATGTTATTTGCAAATGAGGAGAGTTTAATCACGTCTCTATTCTAGGTGTGTTTTATTTCATTTTTTGCTTATTATAGTGGCAGTATAGTGCTGAATAAGACTGGTGAGAGATTTGTTCCTCACCTTAAAGGGAAAGCATTCATTCTTTCATTTTTAAGTATAATGTATGCTGTAGTGTTTTTGGTAAATGGTCCTTGCTAAGTTTAGGAAATTCCCACTATTCTTACTTTTTCTGAGTTTTTTTTTTTTAATAATTCATGAATGAGTTTTAATCGTGTCAAGTGCCTTTTCTGTCTATGTTGATATAGTCATGTGATAGTTTTCTGGCCTGTTAATATGATGGATTGCCTTGATTGATTTGATTTGCAGCTATTGAATGAATTAACTTTGCATTCTTGGAACATACTACCTTGGTCATTCTTTTAAAATATTGCTGAATTCTATTTGGTGCTATTTGTTAAGGATTTTTGCATCAATATTTATGAGGGATAGTTGTAGTTTTAAAAAGTATTGTCTTTGGTTTTGGAATTAAAGTAACATTAGTTTCACAAAATGAGTTGTGAAGAGTTTCTTGTGATTCTTTTTTCTGGAAGATATTATATAGAAGTATTGTTAGTTATTCTTTAAATTTTGGAACCATTATTCATTAACATCATCTGATATTTCTTTTTTGGAAGTTTTAAAATTATGACCTCGATTCTCTTACTAGTGATAGGGCTGTGGGTTGCTGTAGTTTGTGTTTTTGAGGCCTGTTTGGTATACAGCTGTTTATAGCTGTCCCTTCTACCTTTTCGTTGTCGCCAGGGGCTGTAGTGATGTCCCTGTTCCATTCCTTATTTGGCATTTGTGTCTTTTCTTTTTTTCATTTTAGTCTTACTATAGGATTGTTGGTGTTATTTGTATTTTATATTTTATTTATTTGTTGGTCTGGAGATTGAACGAGGCCCCATGCATGCTAAGCATGTGCTTTACTGAGTGCTACTCCCAGCCTAATATTGTTTTAATTTTATTTTATGAATCTTTTCAAAGATCATTAAGTTTGTCTTGTTCTTCTGTTTTCAATTTAATTTTTGGTTTTCATTATTTCCTTATTGCTGCTTTGGTTTTAGTTTGCTCTTCTTTTTGGAGAGCTCTCAGATGACAGGTTAGATTATTGATTTAAAACTTTTTGTCTTTTCTTAGGTAAATATTTAGTGTTATACAGTTTCCCATCAGTATTGCTTTAACTGTATTCCAGAAAATTTTTTTATTTTAAAGAGAGAAAAACAATAAAATGAAAGATACAGAATTTCAAAACAAGATGGTAGGATATTAACAATGGTTAATATGTTGTATATTGTGATCTTCAAAGTAGTTGCTCAGATTACAAGATATAGGTGTGCAAAATTGATCAAATAATGTAAGCCCAACCTGTTCTTTTCAATGAACTAATAAAATTTAGTAACATAATTATCTTAGCTATATTGTGTGTGTGTGTATATAAATATATACATATACATATATACATTTAAAATTTTCCCTTCCTCATTTCTCCATCCCCCATCCTAGCTATTTTTTCCTTTTGAGCAGTTTTGTTCCCATTTTACAGTATCTATTGCACATTTTGGATCTTGTTTTTCATTTTCTTACCCTAGGAAGACAATATGATGTTTACACATGTGAGTCTGATTTATTTCACTTGTGAGTATGGTCTCTAGGTGCATCCATTTACTTATGAAAACCTTCAGTTTGTCCTTCTTTATAGCTGAGTAGTACTCCACTGTATAAAAATATCACACCTTTTTTCATCCATTCCTCGGCTGATGGTCATTTGGGTTTTTCTGAGATCTAGCTATTACAAATTGTGTTGTTGTAAACAAGGGTGCACATATCTTGCTGTGGTATGATGTTTTTAATTCTTCTGGGAAGATACTCAGAAGGGGAATAGCTGGGTCAAATGGGATCTCTAATCCTAGTTTTTTGAGGAATTTCCACAGTGGTTTCACCAGTCTACACTTGCACCAACAGTGAAGAAGGATTCCTTTTCTCCCGCAACTCCTCCAACATTTGTTATTGGTTGATTTCTTGATGACAGCCATCCTTTCTGGAGTGAGATAGAATCTCAGTGTTGTTTTAATTTGCATTTCTTGAATGACCAGTTATGTTGAACATTTTTTCAAATATTTATTTGCAATTTGTATTTCTTCATCTGAGAAGTGTGTATCCATCTCACATGCCCATTTTTAGATTAGGTCTTCGAATTCGGGGGTTATGATTTATTTCACATCTTTATATGTTCTAAATAGAAATTCTCTGTCTGAGGGACAGTTGGTTAAATTTTTCCCTCCACTCTATGGTGAGTTTTTCTTTTCACTCTGTTGGTGATTTCTTTACATGTGTAAAAACTTTTTAATAAGATGAGATCCCAGTTATTGATTCTTGGAAGTATTTCCTGTGCAGTTTGGTTTTTGTTCATGAACTCTCTGCCTACCTATGTCCTCAAGATTTTTACCTACTTTCTCTTCTAACAGACTTAGTGTTTCTGTTTTAATATTTAGATATTTGTTCCATTTTGACTTTAGTGTGTGGTGAAAGACATGGGTCTAGTTTTAGTTTCTGGCATGTGGAAAGCCAGTTTTTCCAGCACCATTTATTAAAGAGGCTTTCTTTCAGTGAACGTTTGGCCCCTTTGTCAAAGATAAGGTGGCTAAATGCATTTGTAGTTGTGTCTGCATCTTCTAATCTGTTCCACTGATCCTCAGATCTGTGTTTTAGCCAGTACCATGCTGATTTTATCACAGTAGCTTTGTAGTATAATTTCAAGCCAGGGATTGTGATGCCTCTTGCCTTGCCTTTGTTGCCCAGGATTGCCTTCACTATTCTAGGTCTCTTCTGTTTCCAAATGAATTTTAGGAATGTTCTCTCTAGATCTGTGAGGTGCACTAATGGTATTTTGATTGCATTCAATCTGTTTAAAAATTTGGGGAGGATGGCCATTTTCAGAGTCCAGAGTGCTAACCATTACACTATGGAACCTCGCAGTATGGCCATTTTCACAGTGTTGGTTCTTCCTGTCAATGAGCGAGGGATATCTTGCCATTCTTTGATATCCTCTTTGATCTTCTTTTTCAGAGTACTATAATGTTCAATGTATAGATCTATTACTTCCTTTGTTAGATTGATTCCTAAATATTTCATTTTTTGAATGCTATTGTAGAGGGTGTTGTTTCTCTAATTTCTCTCTCAATGAATTTGTGTATAGGAATACTGCTGAGTTTTGAATGTTGACTTTGTATTCAGCTATACTATGAATTTGCTTATTAGTTCTAGAAGTCTTATGGTGGAGTTTTTGGGGTCTTCTATGTAGAATATCATGTCATCTGCAATATTCCACAAATTTTGATGTGTGAATTTTCATTTTCCTTGAATTTAGTATGTTTTAAAATTTCTCTTGCTACTTTGTCTTTGTCACTGGGTCTTTGGCTCATGGATTATTAAAAAGTTTGTTCTTCAGTTTTCAGGTATTTTGATATTTTCCTATTATCTTTCTGTGATTGATTTTTAGCTTAATTTCATTGTAGTTGAGGAATGCATTCCTATGATATTCTGTTAAACTTTGTGGAGGTTTGTTCTGTGGAACAGCACGTGGTCTATTTTGAATAGTGTTTATGTGCCCTGAAACAAATGTTTATTCTGCTCCTATTAGGGACAGTGTTCTCTAAATGTCAGTCGAATCTTATTGGTTTATGGTATTTGATCCTTGCTAATTTTGTACCTAGTTCTATCAGTTGTGTTGTGGACCTATGTCTGTCTCCAGGTCTATCAGTCTCTGCTTCCCATATTGCATCTGTCTTTTGGGTACATGCACTCCGGGACCGCATTGTCCTCTTGGTGCATGCATGGACCTTTTATCATTATGTAGTGTGCTTTTCTGTCTCTGTTGCATGATAATGTCTATTATAGAACAACAATTATAGAATAATTTCTTTTGTGTTTTATCTTTAAGTACTGTCTTTCCTCTATTTCCTCTATTCTGCTATTGAATGAACCCATTGGATTTTTAAATATTTGTTACTGTATTTTTTGGTTCTAAAATTTCCATTTGGTTTTTCTTTTTAACTTCCTCTTGTTGGCTGAGACTTTCTCTTTTTCCAAGCTTGTCCATAATTGCTTTTTCTGTTCCAACTCTGATAACACAAGAGGCAAAAGGAAAACCCAGGGAACTAGCTCACTGCTATGTCATTTCTAGCCACCTTGCTTTCTTTCTCTTTTTAGAGTCTTTTACATTTGTCTTATAGATGATTTGCAAGGCTCTTAGTTGTATGTAAGCACGTTTATCTTCTCAGAATCAGAGGCTCCCTCCAGGAATTTTATTTGCTTTATTCTTATAGGCCAGTCTTCTTTCCTGCCTAAGGTTTTGGGGACTATGCTTCTCTAATTACATTTGTTTAAGTTTCTTTGCATCGTCCCTATGCAGAGATATACACACTGTGCATTTCTAGCTTTCTTTTTGTCCCTTTTGGTTAGGGCCAACCATGAGGGAAACAGGTATATTCATGTTTACTAGAGGGTCACCAGCCTGTAGGGGTAAAAAGAAGCTTCCATGACATAAGAGGGGGTTACGCTGAGAGTGGTAAGAACCTGTCAGTGGCACAAATGGGGCTGCTGAGGAATCTCTTCCGGCTTTGCCTGTTTAAGGCACAGTCCTTTTCCCTTTGTTGCTGGTGAGAGCCATCCGTGATGCTCTCTTGGAACCTTTCTTCTCTTCCTCCTCTTTCCTTCCCCTACCCCCCCTCCTCCTTCTTTGGCAGCACTGGGGAAGGGGCCTTGAGACCCATCCTCAACTCTCTTTCTATTTTGAGACAGGGTCTCACTAAATTGCTAAGTGCCCAGTCTGGGCTTGGACTTGCAATTATTCTGATTCAGTCTCCCGGAGTGCTGGGATTACACACATACATCACTGTACCTCCTAGGGGCCAACCTTCTTTGGGCCTCTTCCTGTACCAAGTCTGCTTCTCTAGAAGGCCAAGTTACTCAGGGAGATATAACTTAGGTAGAACAGCGTGTTTTGAATTCAGCTAAGTTTTGGGTCCTGGCCCCATGTCTTGCTAACTTTGAGTCCTTGGAGTTCGTTCATTTACTTTAAAACAGTTCTATGCTGCCTGCTCTGGGTCAGCCACTATGCTGAGCTCACGGCATGTGGTGGTTGGTACCAATAGCTGCTTTCTTTACTTCTCTTTGTAGCCACCCAAGAGTCTGATTGGCTTTACTTCAAAAACATATCCAAACCCAGACTGCTTTTCTCCATTGACTGATTTTTCTCCTAGACTATTATAGGTGCCCTAATCTTATTTTTTCCTGGAATCTTTTGGCCCAATTCATTATCTACACAGTAGGCAGATGCTCTTTTAAAAAACATACATCAGACTATTATTGTCTTGCATCAGACCCTCCAGTATACTGAGCTGTCCAGAGCATAACCTGCAGCATCTCCTCGTGCCTAGGAGGGCCGAGTGTTCTGGGTTCTGCTTTCCTTTATGAGCTTCTCTAGCAGCTCCTCCAGTCCCGTCAGTACCCTCCATCCACACTGCCTCCTTCCTCTTCCTGAAAATATTAAACTTGCTTCATGCTGGGGCCATTACACCAGTAATGTTCTCTGCCTGGGAGAACTTTTCTGTACAGATTTGAAAGGCGGATTCTTTGTTGTTATTCAGGTTTCAGTCAAGTACTGTTCCGTCCTTCCTTCCCAGTTATTTTTATCAAATCACCTATGTTCTCCCCATCCCCAGACTCTGACTTAGACTTTAATATAATATGAAATGATTCTTTATTTGTCTACTAGACCAAGAGCAGGCACTGTGATGCTTCCTTTATTGCCTTCTGTTCAGAGCCTAGAACAGTTCCTGGCACAAAGCAGTAAATATTTGTTGAAGTTGCTTTATTCTTCTAAGCCTCAGTTTCTCACCTGTTATGTATAATAATTGGCTTTTTAAGAAGTTTCTGTTTAGATTTAAGCAAGATAAACACATATGGGGTATTTAGTTCACTGTTTGGGTCACATTTTGTCCCATAATGTCTTGTCATTGTTTCAATATGATTATTTCTGTTACCATGTTCACTCATATTTGCAGGTCCTCCTCCAGCTCATGTTGGAGCTAATGACCCACACAGAGTATTATGAGCACTGGCCAGTACAGATGCTGACTTGGTGGTTGCTTGCAATTAAATTCTAACTTAGTTCTTTCTTGGCCATGTTTTTCCATACAGGTCCTGCAGCTGGGCTCAGACATCCTTCCCCAGTACAAGCAAGAGGCACCAAAGACTCCCCCTCACATCATCTTACATTATTGTGTTTTTAAGACCACGTGGGATTGGATCATCTTGATCTTGACTTTCTACACAGCCATCTTGGTCCCTTACAATGTCTCCTTTAAAACCAGGCAGAACAATGTGGCCTGGCTGGTTGTGGATAGCATCGTGGATGTCATCTTTTTGGTGGACATTGTGCTGAATTTTCATACAACCTTTGTCGGACCAGCGGGGGAGGTGATTTCTGACCCCAAACTTATCCGCATGAACTACCTGAAGACATGGTTTGTGATTGACCTTCTGTCCTGTTTGCCTTATGATGTCATCAACGCTTTTGAGAACGTGGATGAGGTTAGTGCCTTTATGGGTGATCCAGGGAAGATTGGTTTTGCTGATCAGATTCCACCACCACTGGAGGGGAGAGAGAGTCAGGTACATCCTCAAATCTCAGACCTTGTTGTCATGTCTTTAATGCTGAATTAAATATGGGTGGTCAACAGAAGAGTAATTGAATGGGTGGGAACTAGCATGACTGATGTCCAAAATTGAGGGCGCATGCTTGCCAAATATCCTTGCCTGCTGTTCCTGTCCTTTGGAGGTTTGGAGGCCCTGCATGCCAATGAATGGGTATGGACAAGACCAAAGGCTTGCTCTGACTCCTCATGGAGGACAAGCTTCTGGCTCAGGAGGTGAGGCTGCAGGAGCAGCCATGCATGGCCACTGCACTGGTGGATGTTCATTGTGGTATTCCATTGTTGAATGTCTACCTATTGCCTATCCTAGTTATGGGGACTTTTCTTTTACCTGCTGCTGACTTTTGGCTGTTTTATAGGCAATTAACTTATAATAACAGATATTACATTATTTCATTTCTCCTTTTCTTTTTGTAAATGTTGGCATGAGTTATTTCTGTGCTCAGATGAATTTTGGAGGTAATTGTCTGCTGGGATACTCAGTACCTCCCTGTGGGTAAAGGAATTGGTGTTTGGATTACTTTGGATTGTTAGTCTTGGAGATGATGAAATGAATTAAAAGAAGATAAATACTCTGTGACCATGTTGGAATTAGGACATATTCAAAGAGTGACTGTCTGAATGGTCACTTGGGAGAGTCAGTGTCTCCTCTGAAAAAGCAAGAATGTCAAGTTACTGCAAAGAAAATTTCAGATTCTCGTTTAGTTTGTGTTTGGTGGGAATTATTCTTCCTTTCTTTGCTTCTAGTTGACACTCCAGATGAATCAAGATAAGACAGTTCATTTGAAAAGTGTTCAGCCTTCTTCAGAGATGGGCCCTCATTTCCTCAGATTCTGGAGGGTCCCAAGGATGTGTTCTAGGGCAGGTGTTCTAGGTGGCCATCTGGAGGCTGAGTTTAGGGAAGATACCTGTAGGGCTAAAGAGCCATGGATTCAACCTTGAGACATCTGGGAGGAAGAGTTTGTTCTGCTGAGATCTGAAGACGTGCCCAGTGGCTGTGTCTTGCTGGTGGTATAATGGTGCTGCTCTGCCTTCAGGTCACCACCAGCCCTAGTCCCCCTCCTCTGGGGAACAACCTGCCACTTCCCTCTCTTGCTGAGAGCAGCTCTTCCTACAAAATGCTGCCACATGGAGCGCTAGGAGGAGAGACCTTGGATGCTCAGCTTCTCTAGATCCAAAGTTACCCTTGCTTCTGTCTGTCTGGTGTTTTTCAGTATGCTTTAAAATCCTGAGGATTAATTCTCTGAGTGGCTTGTGTGGATTTTGGAGGGGATTAAATAAGTCAAGACTGATCATTTAGAGGAGCAGAATCCCCTCTAATGTGAATGCTGGAATTCTTAAATATCAATTTTAGTACATGTTAGGAATAGTATTTTTCTCTGTGAGCACATTTATAGAAAATTTTATGTTAGAAAAATATGATGATTTTTGGCTTAGGTAATTCAAATGAATGATCTCAGTCTAAAAGAGCTTCTTATACACATATAGGAAATGAAATTTAACTTTAGAATATTACTTGAGTTTATAAAATAAATTATTTGCTATTTCTAGCAGTGGCACTAAAATTTTGCAGCTAAATAAAACCATCGTTCTTCAGCTGCTCTGAGTCCTAATTAAAAATTGACAGAGCTATAATTATGTGTGTAATATGTCTGGATAAACTGGTAGGTTAACAGAGTGGAGAACTTGTCCCATGGCTGTGTGTATGTTGGGAACTGTAACTCCCCTGATGGTGGTTTCTGATTTCTAGATTTGTGAAATAGATTTGTAATAGGAAAAACCCTATTGGAAGAAGGGACTTTGTAGATGTGGTTAGAGTTAAGGACCTTGAGATAAAGAAGATTATCCTGGGCTTTCTGGGTAAACCCTGTGCAGTATATGAGCTCTCAGAAGAGGAAGACAAGAGAAACTCAATGTTCATTATTTAAAGCTTTCCAGTTGGTAAAGGATTTAGTATCAAAGCTCTTATTGTTATCTTTGATCATAAGTAATATAAATAGTAAGGAGTTACTTCTATAAAGTCTTGATTTATATTTGGTAATTTTTAAGCTTTGGCTGACACCTAGGCTAATACCCTTCAATACCAGTTGTGGTACTGTGGTGGGAGATCAGTGTGCAAAAACTGAAAATTTGGTTTCTAGTCCCTTTGGTGTGACCTCTTTGTATAGCTGGGGCCCTAGTGTGTGTTACTGAGCTTTTCTAGACCACAGTTTTCATATTTACATCTAGGTTATTTCTACTTGAGTACTCTGGAGGGCATGGTGTTCAGGCAGTGGATTATTTGAGTCCCCTATCAGTTCTGTGGGCTCAAATCTGGTGAATTCTAAGTCTCATCTGCACTAACCTCATCTATAGAAGCTGACTATAGAAATGAGAGGCCAGTCCTCGGTCCCCTACCTGCATGGGCAGAAGAAGAAGTGATTCGGGAAAAGCCTGGAAAAATCCCCCTTGGGAGATTCTGATTGTGGTTTAGTGATTTTATCTTCTGACTCACTGTCCAGTTTGTTTAGTTGCTAACAGACTGTTGCTCCCTCTCTAGATTTTTTCTCTGGGAGAATACAGGGCAAAATATCAAATTATTTACTAATTTCTCATAAAAATATATGGAGATTAATTTTCCCTGTTCTCCTTCTCATTATACCAGTGCACTGAATACCAGTGGAGACCACCAAAGAAGAGGGGGGAGGACAGCAGTGGCCCGGTCATCTCTGAGAGTGTGTGGGCTGGGGTTCGGGGCTCTTGAAGTGAAAAGATTGGGCCCAACTGGGCCTGGGTCAAGAAAGAACTAGATTAAATTCTTAATGCCTACAACTGTGAATTCAGCCCCATAGATATCACCCCTCTCCATGATTTAAGCCACACAAATGATTCTTTTGGCTCAACTTGTTTCACTTATGTAGATGGCTTCCATCTGCGTCCTTCCCCAGGCTGTTGGTAATAATCTGCTTTGGAGGCTGTTTGGGAACATGCACATTAGTGAAACACATTAGAGGACAAGAGGTCTGGAAACTGAGTGAACGAGTGTTTGGAGTGGGTATGTTAACACAAAAGCTGAATGAGCGTCTTTCAAGTGTGCAGTGGACTATGGGCCTTGTGTGCTTCTTGGATTAAAATGGAATTATTCCTGACAAAACAGACTTACTCTCCTGAGGAAACCTTGTTGCTTATTACTGTTGGAGTGTGGAAGCCCAAAGGGGAAAAGTGGGGACAACTGTGATTATCCCTGGGGCACAGTTCTGATGCCCTGGAACTGGACCTGGCTGAGAGACCCTTCTGTCCCTGGCTCTGTAACCTTAGGCAGCAGTATGAGCAGCTCCATTTGCTGAGAGCCCACTGTCATGGAGATGCCCGCATTAGAGCAGGACAGGAACAAGGTGAGGAGATGAAAAAGATTAACTCTGAGGACAGCTTCCCTTGACCTTGTGCTCTTAACTTTCCCAACGCTTCCATGCTGTGTGGAAGTGCAGAAACTGACAGAACCGGAAGGTGACATATGACCCTGCTGTCCATCTCTCTGGACTTGGCTTGCCTCACCTATATTTGATGAGTCCATTCCAGCACTCACTTTTTGTGGCTGCTGAGGAGCAGTTATCTCTGCTTTTCAGGCAAGAAGAAAGGGGCAGGTTGTCCTTGGCCTCGTAGCACAGCGCTGTACACCTCAGTCTTCCATTTGTTTGAAGGAGAGGCATGTTACTTGCAGTCCTTTTTCTATAAGCACAAGTCACAGAAGACTGAAAAATAAACAAATCAAAGGAGAAGCTGTAGACAGCATTGCCAGGACAGGGGTAGTTGTGGCGTTACTAACATCTCTAAATAAACTTCAGCCACTGGCCATCGCTAGCAGGTAAAATAATCATGACCAAAAAACCCATCAGCAGCACTTCTTGCCACTAACAAGCTGTCTTGGTTAGTTTTCTCTTGTTGCTGAGACAAAACACCCAACACCCAAAATGAAGGAAGGAAAGGTTTATTTAGCTTACAGTTTGTGGAGGTTTCAGTCCATACTTGGCTGGTTCTGAGGCAGAGTGGCCCATGGCAGAGGGCAAACGTTCATGGCAGCAGAGCACAGCAAAACAAACAGCAAAAGGGAGGAATGGCTGCAAGCAGCCTCTTTCCTTCCCTTACATTGTAAACCACCTACCCCCACCCAGGGGGCGTGTAGCTCTCACACAATCTCCATGCCCTCCTCTTCCACAGGCTCAGGATGTGTACAAATTAAGCACCCGGGCTCGCTTCTGAGTCACATAGTTAGCCTTCTAAACTTCCCAAATTAACACAATAAACAACATCCCAGAAGGGGAAGGGCATGTCCTTTTTATCACAAGATGCAGAACTGCTGAGTCACTTAGCCAAACTTCTAGACTCCCCAAGTTGACACAATGTATCAACCATAACACAAGACAAGAGGATGAAAACTCCAGTAGTTTGGTTTTGTCTTCTTTTTCCAAAATAACTGGGTGGCAGGAGCAGTCAGTACCAGTATAAAAGATAAAAATGCCAAGGAAAAGAGGATGAATCTGAGACTACTATAGCATTAATGGGTTTTTGTGTCCGTTGTACTGTCAGACACAGCAACTTGCATGATATGTTACTGGTTTTTATTCAGAAGCCACCATAGGCTGCTGATGTGTACCAGTCTGTACCCCAGGGTCTCACTTCCTCTTCTGTCCAGGGGACCCCAGAAGAAGCAAACCCCACAGCAAGGTCTGCACTTATTGGGTCTGAAATACCCAGTATGATTTAGTAATGACCTTTTAAAATTGCTATGACTGATTAAATCATGGTGCATCCACATAATGAAATATTATTCAGGAAAAAAATATGAGCTGTTATGCCACAAAAGTACATGGAGGAAAGTTAGATGCATGTTGGTAAACAAAAGAAGTCAACCTGGAAGGCCTACATACCAAATAGTGCCAGTGCTGCAATATTCTGGGAAAGGTTGCCAGAAACTCAGAGTGGAGGGAAGAGCATAGATGCGTAGGGCACGGAAACTACTCTTTGTGACTTAGGGTTCTGTAATGATGAGCTCATGTCCTCAAACACGTGGACAAATCTGTAGAATGGGTAGCACAGATAGTGCCCCTAGTGTGCCCTACTGAGCCCCGTGTACTTCAGCTGATAATAATGTCAGTATTGGCTCATCAGTTTTGTAACAAATGTACCACAGTAACTGAGACATTAACGAAAGAGAAAATTCTATGTATGTGGAGGTCTCCACACTTCCTACTTCATTTTTTATAAACCAACACAGCTCTAAAAATTCTATTACCCTCCCACCCTCCAACTTTGTAACAGCTTCCCACCATCTTACAACCAGACAGAAGTCACAGCTGAAAGCCACAGGTGAGGACTGATGACTGTAAGTTAGCATATGCATCCACTTTGCTTTTGGCTTCAATTTCGCATGATCCGAGAAGAACCTAGAAGCCAGGCCATATGCCAAGGAAAGACAAGCAGGGTAGGCAGGCAGACCTTGGCATCACTGCCAACCTCCATCCTCCCCAGCTATCAACACACACACACACACACACACACACACACGTGCACAGCAGTGAGCTCAGAGGAGACACTGGACTGTCCCCTGAACCTCTTGCCTCAGCAGTTCCAGGGGGACAGGAGAGGATGCCAGTGATGATGGCTGTGGTATGACCTCTGCTCATGTTGTGAATGACTGTGCAGGTGACATGCCTGTCTGTGAGGCAGAGGCTCGGTGGGAAGACTGGGGTGTGGGCGCCGTACCCTGCGTTATCAGACTTGATGCATGACAGCAGGGGAGTGGCAGGGGATCATTTAAAAATAGGAAGTGGAGCCTGCATGGCTTCCAGGAAGCTGTGATTCAATGTGAAATTTTGATTCTAGAGTTAAGAAAAGAAGTGTGAAACTTCATGATGCTGGGCTTTGCCAGGCTTTGTACTTTGCTCATGTGCCTGATTCCCCACAGCTGTCACCTCCATTTTTCTCCCCAGGTGCTTTTCTGGTCGATCCAAGTTCTACTTCTCTTATCATTCTCCATCAGCTTGGTCCTCCCTTAGGTTCATCCTTCTTTAAAAAAATCTTTCAATTGATTTAGATGGCAAGGGATAGGGATACAGCCCCGCAAGGGGTTCTAGTTGAATAGGGGTCACATACCATAAACCCTGGCCAAGGGTACAAAAATTGCACTCCAGAGTTCACCTCAAGGTGTTGCGGGGTGCAGCAGGGAGAACTGAGCCTGCTGAGAGAATCCAGGGAGGCTGTCTGGAAGAGATGACTAGGATCAGTCTGGTGATGAGAGGTAGGCAGTCCCAGGAGAGGGAAGAACACAAACGGGGCCGCGAGGTGTTCCTTCTCTCTGTAGCAGAGTCAGCACTGGAGAAGTTAGCATCTTGCCATGGAGTTTACAGTCTATCATGCAGACAAAAAGAAACCATCAAGGAGCTGAGTGATGGCACATACCTGTAACCCCCAGAACCCTGGGAGGCTGAAGCAGGAGCCTGGGCAACTTAGTGACTTAGATACTGTCTCCAGATAAAAGTAAGGCAGAGAGATGGATGGATTCAACCTTTAGTACTGCAAAGAGGAGGAGGAGGACTGCTGAAGCCATCAAGGGTTTTCTTCTGTGGTGTGAGGTGAATCTGGTGTTTGTTTCTGAAGGTGTATCCAGGCAGGCCAGTGAGAATGAGCTCAGGAAATGACATGCATCCCCTCTGTGCTGTTCCTGGGATTCACTGCAGTCAGGCTCTCACCTCCACTAGCATGCTTAATGCCTCTCCCTACCTCCTAGTCCTCGGCCCCTCAGCCCGCAGCCTGGTTGAACCTCTGCCACAACTGGACCCAATTTTCTGCCTCCCCGGGGCCACACCAAGGACCTGAGTGTGCCTGGAGAGCTGTCCCGTGGAGACTGACCTGTGCTCACCTGCACTCCCTCCGGTATCTCCCTTGGCTGTGCTCATGGACAAGACAAACCCCACCTCCTCTCCTGCCCCCTTCACTGGCACCTGGCCCCTTCTGTTCTTGCTCCTCCTCTGCCAAAAGAGCAATAAGAAGAATCTCCTCATAATCACATCACCAAATCTACTGTCTGCTTGTGTAGACCCCATACTCTGCTCTTTTCCCCATTAGGGGGCCATTTTCTCTGCTGCGTTCTGTTCCTCCTACTCACTCAAGGAGTGCGCCTTAACATCCCCCGCCCTTCACAAGACCTCTCAACACACAGCATCTCTAGCCCCACTGCCCTCCTCCTCTTTGCCGAGGCAGGCCTTGGGAGAGGCCCGCACTCTGAGGCCCTGCGTCTGCTCTTCCCTTTCTTGCTCCTCTTCCAATCAGACTTTCACCCTTGTCATTCTGTTCAACTGTAATAGTTTCTATCGGGGGTGTCAGTGATGTGCCCATTGCTCAATCCAGTGGTCACGTCTGAGTTCCCACCCGACTACCAGTCCACAGTGTTGGGCTAGAAGGCTCTTATTGCACACATAGCAGAACCCAGAGTCATGCCCAGGGGACACTCCCTAGGCTGGCATCGCTGCCTGGTCTGTGTCGGGCACACTGACCTCTTCTTGGCCTCTGTCTAGGTTCTCGCCATGTGCATCACCTGTCTTTCATCACCAAGGTGTCTGCCTGTTGATACCAAGTAGAGGGCTTTCCCTGACCACGCTGTGTAAAATCTCCTTTATTTTCTTTGTTCCTCATAGCTTTCCTCATAGCTGATAGTCTACGTTATTGCTCATCTCCCTTTACTACAGTAGTTTGAAACTTTAAAAAGTTTAAGTATGAAATACAAATACTTAAGTTTGATAGAATAAATTAATCCTAGATACACAGTTTAATGAATTTTTATAAAGATCTTTCCACATAACCACTTCCTAGTGAAAAACAGAACTTTGCTAACATCCTAGAAGGTTCTTTCCAGCTTGAGCCCAGATAGCCTCCCACTAAAATAACTATTATTTTGACTTCTATTGCCTGTTCTCAAGGTGTGGGGGAATAGAATGACTCTGGGTGTAGTCTTTTGTGTCTGTCTTCTTTCAGGCAACACAATATCTGTAAACTTTAGCCAGGCTGTTGAATGGGTCAATAATTTGCTCCATCTTACTGAATTTGATTATATCACTATCTAAAGCTGCATAGCAAACCACTCCAAAACCTAGCAATTTAATCCAACAAACATTTTCTTGCTCATTTTGCTTGAAAATTGGGTGTGGTTCATTTGGGAAGTTCTGTTAATTATTCTAGGTTTCTCATAATTGAAATTATAAGCTGGGTGTGGTGGCACATGCCTGTAAGCCCAGCACTCAGGAGGCTGAAGCAGGGAGGATCGTTGTGAGTTTGAGACCAGCCTGCGGTGCAAAGTGAGCTCAAGGCCAGCCTGAACTGCATAGTGAGACCCTGTCTCAAAAAGACAAAAAAAAATATAGTATTTATATTTTTGTATAGTATTTATCCTCTATTAGGCTTATTTAACATAATAGAATATCTTCAGGGTTCATCTATATTGTAAGGTGTTAGAATCTCCTTTTAAGGATAAACAATATTCCATATACATATATATATTTTTAATTTTATTTTAAAGACAAAAGAATGGAGACATATGAACCAGAAAAGCCATAAACAATACAGAAAATACAAAGTTATACAGAATATAGTAGGGAATTAGAACTGGATGTTGTATTACATAGTTATCTTTACATTAGTTAACACAAAAACATTAAAGGAAATACCAAATTATAGATAAGATAGTAGGGAATTTGC
>PVLD010028602.1:0-19210 GCA_004027595.1 Dinomys branickii
CCTCTTCCTTGTCTCGTTGCTCTACCCTTCAAATCACTTCTTCCCTTGGGTGTGTCTTGTAGTTCATTCAGACAGCAGGAATGACTTCCCAGATGAAAGAAGCTGCTCTCCCCCAGGAGTTAGTGATGCTCTGGTGACCTGCAGGAACCTACCTCTTCCCTGCTCTGGAAAGTGACCATGGCTGAGCCTCCCCATGTCCAGGCCCCGTTGACCCCATACCTGCTCTAGGAGTGAGGTGAGTACGGCAGGCTGCCGCTGCAGATGCCGAGGCTCAGCGAGAGTTGCTAAGGTCCAGGCAGCATGGACAGAGAATGATGACCAGCACAAAATTTAACTCAGCCATCACCCAACACAGGTGAATTCTACGCAGGAAGCAGGGACTCTGAGGGTGGGAGAATGGCTCAGAACCTTGTTCACAGGGAGATGGGGCTGGACTCAGTGTACTGAAAAGCAGAAGTCCATAGAGGTGAGAGTTTAACACAGGAAACCCGCACCTGCAGTTAGGAAATGAGCAGCTTTGCCTGGCATCTCCTTCTGATCCTATCCGCAGGACGCAGAGCCAGTGAGCTGCACAGCCAGGGCTCAGCACGTTTTGCTCTTGTCCACCTGCAGCAGGAACCTGCATCTTCCCCCGAGCATCTCCAGGGCTAGGAAACAACTGTCATGATGAGGACGACCGTGCTGTGCAGATGGATGGGCCGGGGGAGGGAGGAGACCTATGGGAGGGTCGGAGAGGGAGGACCACCCCTGGCCACCATCCCTGGGAGGGGCCAGCTCAGGACATCTCCGGGTCTGTTCACTGATGTGTCCTGAAACTTAGGGACATGAGGACAAAACAGGAAGACTCAGAAGGCAGAAAAAAACACATGATATTTCATGCCAGGCCCAGCCCTGTGGGTTGTAAGGAGGGAAGTTCGAATTCCTGTGGGGCTGATGATGTGACAATCCCAAAATGGGCAGAACCCAGTTACCAAGTAGCCACACCCCATGTGTCTGTGTGACCTGCCAGGCAGTGAGGTCACAGCCATATGCAGAGCCATGACCAGTGGCTGGAGACACCATGACCCCCATCCTCACAGCGCTGCTCTGCCTGGGTGAGAAGGGAAGACGGGAGGGTCAGCCTGATTTGGGAGGGAGACCACCCAAAGCCAGACCCTGGTCCATCAGGAGACCAGGGCTCAGGAGGCTCTGGGGAGCAGAGAACCTGCTCAGGAACCAGGGAAAAACTCTCACAAGAAACTCTCTTCCAGGGCTGAGTCTGGGCTCCAGGACTGAAGTGCAGACGGGTGAGTGTGTCCCCAGCTGTCCCGGGTCCCTCCTCCTTCTGGTGACAAGGGGTCGCTGCTGGACAGTAGGGATGGAGCACAGCAGGTGTGATCAGATGCAGGGAGGTGTAGAAGGTCCTGTGGCTGGGAGCCTGGATCTGAGGGGAGGAGGAAGGCCCTGATGCCCAGCTGTGATTTTCTTACAGAAACCCTCCCCAAACCCAGGCTCTGGGCTGAGCCAGGATCTATGATACCACGGGGAAACCCTGTGATGCTCTGGTGTGAGGGGATCCTAGAGGCCCAGGAGTACTATCTAGAGAAAGAGAAGATACCAGTCAGTGCCCTGGAAACAAAACATGGCCCCGGAGTCTGGGAACAAGGCCAAGTTCTCCATCCCATCCGTAGCCCAGCACCATGCAGGGCGATATGACTGTTATTATCACAGCTCTTCTGGCTTGTCACTACACAGTGACCCTCTAGAATTGGTGGTGACAGGTAAGAGGACACTCGGGGTCCCAGCCCCAGGTTCCACCCTCAGGAAGGGGTCTGCTCTCAGGGGTGTCCGCCTCTCACAGCCCAGCTCTGGCAACAGTGCAGGAGGTGTGAGTCCATTCCTCATGCTGCCTCCTTCTCTCCTAGGAGTCTACCGCAAACCCCGCCTTTCAGCCCTGCCCAGCCCTGTGGTGCCCGAAGGAGAGAATGTGACCCTCAAGTGTGCATCACAGTTTGGATTTGACAGGTTTATTCTGACTCAGGAAGGAGAAGACAATCTCTCTTGGACAGTGGACTCACAACGAGACCATAGAGGACAGGTCGAGGCCCCATTCCCAGTGGGCCCTGTGACTCCCAGCCACAAGTGGATATTCAGATGTTATGGCTCTGTCTGGAGCATACCACAGGTGTGGTCAGAGCCCAGTGAGGCCCTGCAGCTGGTGATTGCAGGTGCGCTGCCTGTGACTGCAGCGTGGCTGAGCTCAGGATCCCTCTGGGCCATCTCCCAGGACAGCTCTGGGGTGGGTGGGCAAGAAGGGGTCTGGGGAGGGTCACCCAGAAGTGAGCTCTTGCTAGACACACATTTCCTCTCTGGAATATCCTCTGTGGGCAGAGGTGAGTCTCAGGAAGGCCACAGCACAAGTAGAGGAGAAGACAGAGGTCCATCCCCGGGGCAGCCCAGCCCCACCTCCCCTTGAGTATTCATCCCCACCCTCAGCATCCAGCTCTCCAGCAGGAAAGTCTCAGGCTCTGTCCCAGTGTCCTCTGTCCAGGCTGCCTGCAGACTCTCAGCCCACCTCAGTCCTGGTTCCACTCTCAGCTCCACTGGCCTCCGGGAACCGAGAAGTGAAAAAGGAACCTATATATCCAGAGGCCGGGAATCCAGGCTGCATGGGGTGGTTTCAAAGCTGAGGGAAATGTTGGGACCCAGCCTGGGAGAGGAGCAGGAGCTGAAGTGGGAGCAGGGATCCCAGCCCCTCAACTCTCCACCCCTCCTAGGCGGCCCTGAGGATCAGCCCCTCACAGCAGAGTCCAGACCCCAGGGTGGTGACTGAGGACGCTGCTGGGAGGGGTGTGGGGCAGGGCTGGGCTGTGGGGTGGGTGCAGCCTCCTCTGGAGATGCTGACTCAGACCAGCCCCTCCTGTGTGGGCCTCAGTTTCTCCAGGTATAAAGAAGAGGCCTGTCCCCGACCTTCACATTCCTCTCCTGCTGACCTTGCTGTGAGCCCTGGAGAGGCGGCCTCCCAGGGAAGCCTCCAGGGCCCCACGCTGCCCCTGTCCTGTCCCTCTGTGCAGTGAGGGTGACAGTGTGCAGGGGAGGGCACAGGGCCAGGGCAGGGTGTCCAAGCTCCTTCCCTCCAAATCAGGAGGCTCAGCTCTGCTGGGGAGAGCAGGGCTGGAAGTGCAGCCTCTGGATTCCTCCCCATGTGGGCTTCTTGTTGGCTCCCTGGGCCGGCAGCCTCCCTGTCTCAGCCTCCCTCTCCTCTTCGGTGACCTGCATGGAGTATGAGAGGAGAAGGCAAAGACCCTGCGTGGGCTGTGCACACAAGGTGCTCAGGGAAGTGGCAATGTTTCTCTTTAAGGCAGCACTCTTGGCCAACTCCTGCAAAGGTACTGGAAGATCCTGGTCTGGATCTCCTTGCCCTCCTCCCTGTTGCTGCTGCTCCTCCTCCTCCTCTTTCAATACTGGCTCCAGGGAAGAAGCAGGAAGGCAGGTGAGCAGAGAGGGTAGGACCTGGGCTTCAGACAGTTGTGGGTGCCGCAGTCATAGGGAAACCTGTCCCAGGAGACAAGGCTGCAGAGAATCTCCTGTGCAGAACCCAGAACAGAAAATCTGGCCAGAGCACACAGTCCTGTCCTGTAGGAGTCTCTGGTGTGGTCTGATCTTTTCCACCTCGGGCCACCTCAACTGCCTGGTCGGTGTGGAATGAGGCTTCCTTCTACCCTGCATGGCCTTTGTGGAATGGGTGGTTCTGACCTCCTGGCTGAGGGTCTGTCCACCTCCCATCCCAGAGAGAGGGCGACTTCCCACTTCCTGCAGAAGCCCCAGGGCAAGCATCCTGGGACAGAGGCCTGCAGAAGAGCTCATTCCTGCCCTAGCACCCAGATTCCCCTCCTGCCACCCCTCACGGCCACCTGACACTCCCTTGTCTCCACAGCTCCAACCCAGCGGCTGCCACCCAGGAAGGAAAGCTCTGTGAGAAGAGGGGCTGGAGTGGAGAAGCCCCAAGGTCTGAGCATCACAGAGCCAGGGGGATGCTGGGGCTCAGGCCAGAGTCAGACAGAACCCTGACACTAAGTCTAGGGGAAATCATGCAGCTGGCTGCAGTCTGTGGCTCTGTGTCTTCAGCTAGGACAGGGCAGGGTCTGCAGGACTGAGAGACCCAAGGGGCTCTGGCCAGGAGAGGACCCCTCCTCTGTTCCTGCAGATGCTGCCATGAAGGACACAGAGCCTGAGGATAGGGTGGAGCTGGACGCTCGGGTGAGACCCCGTACCCAGGGGACAGGGGCCTCCTGTCCCCCAATTCAGTCCAGGACTCTGCTCTGTCCTCCATGACTCATTTCTAGGGGGCTCGCAGCTGCACCCTCCCTTCTGGAAGCCCAGCCTCTGCCTGCTGTGACTCCACCCTCTGCTGGTTTCCTGTGACCTCGGGGTCCCCTCCCTCTGTCCCCTTCCTGGCCTTCAGCCTATCTGGCTGTTTCCTGCCCTGGGTCTTAGAAGGATCCTGAGTGAATGAACACCCCATGCCCCCCAAGGCCCCCCTCATTCATGTAGCATTCACGATGGCGGGGGCTCCCTCCTGACCTGGCTCCATGGGGGCTGCAGATACAGCGAAGCACAGCCCCAACTGCCCTGAGTCACCTCGAGGTGGGAAATCCAGTGTCAGAGAGCACAGAGCTGGGAAAGAAAATAAAGCAGAGAAAGGGGTGGAGGGGCAGGAGGGCCAGTGAGACTCGCAGGGAGGACTCTGGTAAGGTGACTGCAGAGCAGAAGCCTGCATGGAGAGGGCCACACAGACCTGTAATGCACCAGCTGCAGGCAGAGCACACAGCAAGTGCAGAGACTCTGAGGCAAGAACGGTCTCCTTCAGGAAGATGAGCCGTGTTACTGGAGCCCAGGAAGCAGTGTCTGAGTGTCAGGATTCGAAGGCAGCACTGCAGGAAGGAAGCGATCAAACCTCTGAGCCCTTAGGAAGCCCCTAAAGGTCCATGAGGAAGGGACAGAGTCTGGTTTAATTTCTAAAGGATCCCTGTGGCCCACTGTGGGAAACTGGCTGGGGGAGACCAGCGTGGAACCAAGGAGACCCCATCTCTGTCTCTGTCTCCCTGCTGCAGAGCCCACCTGATGAGGACCCCCAGGGAGTGACATACGCCCAGGAGAAGCACTCAGAACCCACGAGAGAGGCCTCCCCTCCTACGGCCCTGTCAGGGCAGCTCCTGGACACCAAGGATGGACAGGCAGGAGAGGACAGTCAGATGGACACTGAGGTGGGTCTTACACTCCTCAGATCCCAGGTCTCCCCTGCACCAAGCAAAAACCTATGCTCTCCCAATCTCCCCTGCAGGTTTCTGTCCCTGAGGGTCCCCAGGAGGTGACCTATGCCCAGCCAGGCAGCTGGACACTTAGACAGGAGACAGCTACAACTCCTTCCCCCCATGATGGAATCCTCCCAGCGGAGTCCAGTGTGTAAGCTGCTCTGATAGAGACACCTAACAGAGACCTCTGGAGATCCTGGGACCTTCTGAGACTCCCCTGACTCTAGTCAGAGAGAGCTCCCATCTCTGTGTATTGGAAATAAATCCAGAGACTCTTTACTAATCACTGAGTGAAAAGAGAAGTGAAACCAATGCACAGAATGTTTGAAATGAATGATAATGTTAATACAACATGGAACAACACAACTAGGAAATGAGATGATTAAGAACCACAGATGAGTATATTAGAGAACACTCTGTAATGATCATTGAGCCAAGATGTGGCATGAAAAATCTAGAAAAAGGATGTGAAATAACTCTAGCTAAGGTAAAAGTTAATGATATTAGCTCCTAATTAAGAGTTGGCACACATTTCAACATCAGAAAATAGCAGACACCAAGGCAGATCCCACATGTGTTTTATAGACATAGCTGCAGGATATTATCAATAACTCTGCCAACATTTCACACGATATAGATGACATGGATGAAATCCCACAGACACAATTTACTAAGTGGAGAAAAGATAAACAGAAAACGTGAATTAACTCATGTGTGTTGAGCACTTTGACCTTGTAATTAAAACATTTTCCCATGCAAATTGTAGTTCAGTAATCTTTGCCACTAATATATTTCACATTTAAAAAAGACAAATCACAAACTTCCACAGACAATTCTTGCCAAGAGAAAAGGAGAAAAGCCCAATATATTTAACAGACCAGGAAAATTATTACACCAAAACTTGACAAGGAAACTACAAAATGGGAAAGTCACACACAGAACTCCCACATCAACCTAGATTTGAGTCCCTAGAAATATCCCTTCAGTCAGATGAGGAGGCCCTGGTCTGTTATCCCAGCTACTTGGGAGGTAGAGGCAGGAAAGTCCAAAGCATGAGCCCAGCCTGGACAACTCAGCAAGACCCTGTCAGAAAATAAATCAAGAAGGGCTAGGGACAGAAGTGCTCTCTGTGTTCAATCCAAAGTCACCCCTCCAAAAAACTAACAATTTTCAGTGATATACACAAAAGATAATACGTCATGGTAATACTCATGGGGTGTTTTTTATTTGTTTTAGTTTGATAGTCAAGAGTAGCTTACAATTTAAAAGTACATAGACATAATGGGACACATTTACACTGCTCATAAATGTTATCCTATCAGGTGCAGAGAAGCCTTTCATAAATCATTCATAATAAAAATAAAAATTCATAAAGGAAAATTTACCACCATTTACACAGATTGTTTGAAAATCCCTCTCCCTCCACTTAGCATGAGACCGTGACCTCTGCCCCCAGTGAGGGAACAGCTGGAGGATGCTCCCTGTGTGGCTTCTCTTCAGCACAGCCAGTTACACAAACACAGCTGGAGAGCCCGGATGTGGGTGAGCATCACCCTGCATCGCCACAGAGAGACAATAGCACATAATGGGACATAAAATGACACAAAGTCGCTTTGCTCAAATCAAAAAGGGGCGTTTTTTGTTTGTTTGTTTTTGAGACTAGGTGTCACTATGCAGTTCAGGATAGACTTGAGCTCACTTTGTAGACTAGGCTGGTCTTGAACTCACAACGATCCTCCTGCCTCAGCCTCCCGAGTGCTGGGATTACAGGCGTGCACCACCATGCCTGGCTAAAAGGGGAGTTTTTAACATCCCTGGGATACTAGGATCAGCACATCAGACTTGCAGCTCTGGACAGAGATAAAGTGGAAGGATGTCTTCCCACTCCCTTGACCATACACGATGAGACTGATTTGGACATGTGGCCTCACAAGTTGTAAGATAACACATTTGCTTTGATTTCACTATTGAATGTGGTCATTTGTTATAGCAGCAAACAAGAAATGTATACATATAGACATAGACACAAAAGTACATCAGTGTTGCCACAATTTTAGCTGTCCCTCCTAAACTCGTGCTGTAAGTTGGTCTCCAAGGTGGTAGTATTAAGAGGTGGGTCCTCCGGGAAATGATTAGCTATGAAAACTCTGGCCTCACAGATGAGATTAATCAGGGTGTGAGGCTGAAGGGGTCCTACCTGCCCTTCGACCTTCTGCCGTATGAGCTGCCATCTTGGATGTAGCCAGCAGACGCCATGTTTGCTCTTGGACATCCCAGCCTGCACAGCTGTGAGAAATACATTCTGTGCATTATAAACATTCAGTCTCAGGGTGTTGTTACAGCAGCATCGGGGACTAGGATAGATGGACGCAGACACTAAGCAATGGTATCTCTGACACGCCGGGGAACAAAGAAGACCAGGACCAGTGGCCTCGGTCACCATCCTGCCATGTGACACACAGGAACCCTGTGTATACTGTGCCTGTATTTTCCTGTGATCCTGAGTAACATGACCCGCCTTCCAGGGGAAAATCCTAGCCAAGAAGCCCCAGAAAAGGATTGGTGCAAATGTCAAGTTATGCTTTTCCAATTTTCCTTTTGAATTCTTCACCACACTGCATCAGAAAAAAATTTCCAGACACCAGGGTAGGAGAACTCCAAGCAAGGCAGAGGAGAAACATAGCAAGCTAAGGACTATGGAAGAGTCTAGAATGACACAGCGAGGTGGAGCCTCAGACCTCCACAAATGTCTGAAGAGTCCAGGTTGAATTCTTACAGACACAACCTTGGTGCAAAGTGAACAGGGAGCAGTTGCTGCTTGGTGCATGAAGACTTCTGAGAACCAAAGATGATCAATCTTTAAGGTGCCTGACAGACCACCAAAAATACGTAATGCATGCTAAAAGAAGACATCAAAATTCTGTACTCAGCAGCACAAATTTATTATATCCCCATTCCACCAAAGCCTGCTGGGTGTTTAAAGAGCTTCAAAATGTGTACACAGCCAAGGGAAAGATAACAGAGGCTGTGGGGAAGAGGGGACGGGGAGTGGAGAGGTGTGGTCCAAGGAGCTCCAGTTCCAGCTGGACTGGGCTCTGCTTTAGAGATGTATTACACTGCAAGGTGACTACCGTTCATAAAAGAATGTTGTAGTTTCCAAAATTGCTGAAAGGGTAGAGGTTATGAGTTTTCATCACAAAAACAATGCTGTGTGTGAGGTTATCTGTTAATCAGCTTCATGCAATCATTCAGAAAATAAGCAAATACCAAAACATCGTGTTGTCAGTACTACGTACAATGACTTCGTTAATAAAAGATGAAATTGTGAAGGTTAATGAGCTTGATACACAGAAACATTATTACGTATATTGTGAACATGTTCCTGTACTAAATAAAATATTATGGGATGTTTGGAAACAAAATGAAAAGATAAGAAAGAAGCAAGTTGGAAAGTCTGCGAAGGCAGATTACTCATGTAAAAAGAACACAGTTCAGACAGCCCAGTTCATAGCAGACTGCACACTGCTGAAAACGTGCTGTGAACCTGAAGACACAGCAACATAAACTGCAAAATGAGGGACAGAGAGAAAAAATACTGGACACAATGAACACAGCCACAGTGAGGTAACGTCCACGCATGCGCGCTATTACATGTGTCCACTCCAAATCCTAGAATGGAGGAGAAATAGGAGAGAAAATAGGCTATGATGGCCCCAGCTACTCACACTTGATGACAGATCTAAGCAAAATTCCCTTAGTGTGACCACGCCTCCTAAGACGTGAAAACACGAGAAAACTCCGGCAACATAAATATCACTGTGGAGACCGAAAAGGAGGGGAAACAAGATCCCCAAAGCAGCAGTTCGGGGAAATTACACCACACTGGGAGAAAGAGAAGCATGCACGACAGCGCACTGCTCAACGGAAGCTAAGCAAGTGAAAAGTCAATGGGGCAGCCCAGCACTGTTGCACACACCTGTAATCCCACCACTCGGGGGCTGAGGAGGAGGATCGCCATGAGTATGAGGCCAGCCTGGGCTACAAAGTGAGTTTAAGGCCAGCCTGAACTGCACAACAAAACCATGTCTCAAAAAAAAGGCAATTGGTTCACATTTCCATGGAAGAAAATAGATATGCCTTCAACTCTACAACCAGAAAAAATTAGTTTCTAATGAAAATGAAATGAAAGTATTCCCAGGTAACTATCAGTTGAGAGAACTGGTCTCTAAAAGCTTTCTCTCACAATAAAGGTTAAATTATTGGCGCCAAAGTTGAGCAGCACTGGTTGGAAACTTGAAGTTAAGACAATTGAGGTGTTACATGCTGTAAATATCTGTGAATCTCTGCAACATTTCTCGCATCCAGCTGTCTGCATTCCACAAGGACTCTATTTCTCACGTGGAGACACAGGTAAGCTATAAAACAATGGTGAATTGTGGTGGTGTCGTGCAACTCTAAATATACTGCTGGCCATATTTTTATATTTGTCATGGGTGAGTTTTATTACATATAAGGATACAGCTGGGAATGGTGCTCACACCTGCATCCCCAGCTGCTTGGGAGGTTGAGGCAGGATGATCACAACTTTGAGGTCAACCTGAGCAGCAGCGAGAAGCTGCCTCAAAGTTAAAAGTTGTTTTGTAACAGGGTTGGGGTGTGGCTCAGCGGGCAGCATTTGTCTAGCGTGAGTAAACTGCTGGGGTGAATCCCCTCAGAAAAGTACACAACGGTGTGCATTTTTCAAGTTAAGAAATGGAAGGTTTTACCCTAGAAGTGCAACCCGTAGGAAAGACGGAAAGCAGATATGACAGAGTCACTTGGTGGGCAGGAGCGGTGGTGCACGCCTGTAACCCCAGCACCTGGGAAACAAAGAGGAGCGCGATCCTGTTGATACAGTGACCACCACGATGAGAAGTGACGTGAGCCAAACTCAGAAAATCAAATACCACGTTTTCCCCCCATGAGAAGGTAGGGCAAGTGGGGGAGGGGGAGGAAGATGGAGAGCAAAGGGGAAGAGAAGCAAGTGATGCGAAAATAGAAGGGAACAAGAAGGCAACAGGGCGGAAGTGGACAGGTGAACTATGGAGAGAAGGCCGAAGAATCCAGTGTGCTGTGCAAGTCTGACCACATGAAACCCACTCTGCTGCACCAATAATATGCACAAGAGGAGGGGAAAAGCATTTCTGTGCGAAAAACAAGGAACAGAGACAGAATATGTAAGATCCAAGTAGTGGTTATTGCCGTGTTATGGTTTCCTTTCTTCCTCTATAGCTGAGATTCTTCTTTGTATGCAAATGATGCTCACATTCACTGGGGAATTGGCACACAAATGACATGCTGACCCTTTCAACCCTCTTTGGTCCTCCTATGGACCCGTCTGCCTCCTTCCCCTATGCCGAAGTGTCAGCCTTCTCTACTCTCTACTGAGGATTGGGTTTCCATAATAGGAGAAACTGCAATGCTTAATGCTTTGTATCTAACTTACTTCGCTTAACACCGTGGACTCAGTATCCATCCATTTTCCTGCAGACAACTCAGTCCCATCTTTCTTTATACCTGGATAAAATTCAGGTGTGTGCATATGCCACATTATTATCCATTGTTTATATTTGCTTTTCATATATTTTCTTGATGTTATATGGATTTATCTGGGTCTGATAATTGGTTCTTGGCAAGTTTAGTCCTTACAGCATTTACGTAAAGGATATTTGAATATTAATATATGATTTAAACTGAGAAAGAGAAGGGGGAGTAGAGAAAGAAAGTGTCCAAAGAAAGAGGTCAGCTGAATGTGGCAGTGCACACCTGTCATCCCAGTCCTCAGGAGGCTGAGGCAGGAGAATCATCGTGACTTTGAAGCAACTCTGGGCTACACAGCAAGACCCTGTCTCAAAAAAACAGAGAGGAAATATTGAGAGAGAGGCAGAAAGAGAAAGAGCGAGGAAGAGGAAGAGAATAAAATTTGGATTCTTGTGTCAAGAAACAAACTTCAAGCTGTGAGACCCAGAATTTATGTGCTTCTTCTTTTGCTAATAGATGAATATTACATAATCGGTGAGTGGTAATTTTAATAATGGAACTGCCAGAAATTCAAAATTACAATTATGAAGAAAATTACTTTGATTTACAAAATGACATTAAGATTTTTGTATATTAGTAATGTCTATTTCTTAATGGTGCTAAAATTTTATTTGAGAGCAACCCACTCAAGACCCCTTCTTTCTCTCCCTTGGATAAAAACTTTCTTTACCCCAATAAATACATTCTGTTCTTAACCTCTGTTGTTCCTAAAATTCATTCCTCAATTTTAGAGAACACGAACTCACAATGGACATCTCATAGGTTGAGAGTTTCTTCACTCTATATCATTTGGAGGTCTTCCACAGAGCTCACTGGATGGAGGTAAGAGTTTGCTTTAGTTTGAGAGACTCTGGATTGGGATTCATTCAGGTAACAAATTTTTGTCCTTCAAATTTTGTTATGTCTTTCCCTATTGCTTATAATTGCTTATGCTTTGTCTCTTACATGGTTTTGTTAAAATGATCATAAATCTAAGTTAAAATGAGAGTGTTATAAGGTACCCGATACTTCTTTAATGGGACTTTTTTTCATTCCTTGTACATGTTGCATTTGAATTAGTTACTAAATTTACTTGTATTCCTCCTTGACTCTAGACAATAGTGCTAGACAGAGTATCATTAAAACACCCCCCGGGTACTTTAATATAGACTTCTGTGAAATGAGTCTAAATAAAATCTAGCTCAGACTTAGAAAATATACATGCCTATATAATAAAACATGGGACCCTTTCCATGAGGTAAAAGGTGCTAGGTCAGTTCTTGAGGACAGTTTCACTGGGACAGATTGGCTCTGATCCTGCTGTAGAGTGTAAGGAAATGTCAAGCCTGTTCTGCCTCAGTTTCCTTTCTCTGGCCTTACTCCTAGTCTTTTCCATGTTCAAGGGACACCTTGAGGGTATAGACATCAAATAGAAATAGAGGACACTCAAAATGTTTCTGTTTGCATTTCAGACATGGGTTGCTCAAAGTCAAAGTCTCTCTCTCCTTTAGGGTGCATTCTTAAGTGCTGGAAGGCATTTGACCCTACATGTTAAAAAACAGCTGTTTGATATTTTTCTGCACAGAAATGTGGACTGTCCACCTTCTAGAGCCAAAACGGGTTGAAAAGTGAAATATTAATAATAGAGTTCTTTTACAACTAAAATCATACTGTAAAAAGGAAGAAAAATGCTCAAAATTAGCTTACATTCAGATTTTCTCTATACTAAGAGATAATTTTATTTATGCTCAAAGTATAATTTTAACCCTAGAGACTACCCACATTCATATATCTCTTTCTCTCAGTGACTTAAAGCACATCAGCCTAAAAGTAGGAAAACTTTTGGATGATCGTGGTAAGTACACTCATGTCTTTAGAGGATTTACTCAGACCTATCAGCTAGCTAGAAAAATGTGATATTAACCTCAAATCAAACACTGATGACTAACAAAAGACGAGCAGCATTACAAGCCGCTATTACATCCAAGTTGCCGACTAATCAAAACAGTGCTGAGACTGGTTCTCACAAATACAGTACATATTGCTGTTCATGCACAAAAACCTAGAGAGTTTTCATGGGTCATAATAATGTGTTAATCTGGTTCTCGTAAGTCATCAAAATTTTAGAGACAATCACCACTAAAGCTAGAGGGACCTATGACAAAATGCCAGACTCCATCAGTAAAGGAGTCTAAGAGCCAGTGGGTTACAATTGCTATCCCTTAAAAACAGTTTCTAAACCTACCTGTCAGCTCTAACACTCATGCTTTGGTTGTATATGCACTAATTTCTTGGAAAATTTGTCCTTCCTAAAGGATGCCAAACCCCAAGTTATCACACAGATAAAACCAATAATAAATATGTCAGATTCCTTTTACCAGGATCCAACAAATCTTGTCCAGAGAGTTATATGGCACATATTGGGGCCTTAAATAACTATATTCAATGTACCTTAAACACTGCAGCTGGCCTCTCTCTCCTAAATAAAAAAATAAAATGAATGAGATAAGCCATCCTCCAAAATCAGATGACATTAGACATTCTAATAGAAACAGAGGAGGTATTTGTGCAACTGTAAAAACTAGATGTTGTATGCACATTCCCGATCCTTCTGCTATCTCAATAGCTGTTCAGGAGATTAGGTGACAAATCAGTGACATGTCAGACTCTGAAATTCCCTGGACCTCATCCTTAACCTCTTTATGGGAAGCCATTACTGGCTCCCTTTGGTGGAAGTCTTTGTTGAATGTGTTCATAATTATCCGTTGATGCTATTATTTGGCAATACTTGTTTCTCTGTCTTTGTCTCCTCCAGACTTAAAGTTATAGGCTGACCCAAGATCAAAGTGCTTGGTATCTATCAAGGGCCTTTAGACAGGCCCTCTATACAGTATCTCTGACTGTTAATCAGCAACTACAAATCCCTTCAGCCTGAAGAAGCCAGATTGCACATCACGCATTATTCCCTCATGGCAGTTTGGGGTACTTCTTCAGAGGAAGGAATGTTACAGGCAGCTAAGTTAGATAGAAATACTATAGGCAATCAGACAGCATTAGGTATTCAAAGGAGCCAGTCCAGAAGATGAGGTATCTTGCAGCTGTTGGGGAGATGGGCCTCTCTGCTGTGGGCCAGACCTCAGGACAAAAGAGAAAACAAATGCACAAACAATTCCTAAGGCTGAACATCAGGGATTGATATTCTAAATATGCACCCACCCCCTTGAGAAAGCCAGGAAGAGACACCAAACCAACCTCCTACAGGAAGAACCCCTGCTCTGTATTCATGCCCACTTGCTATGTGCCTTGCTTCCCCATTTCATCCTGATTTAATCAATTTTATCTAGGCAATTACACTCATAACCTTATTGGCTGACCATGCTTTTGTCCCACCTCATGTCCACCTCACAACTTCCCATTTATCCCCACCTTAGAACAGCCTCACCTTGTGGTTTTGCTCTATAAAATTCCTAGAAAAGGCAGCGTGCTTGGCAACCCTCTCAGAACCCTTCTCTCTCTCTTGGACAGAAGCTTCCTTTCCCCCAATAAAGATATTATATTATTTTTAAAAAGTTTATTTGAAAAGTGAAGGGTGAAGGGGTGAGGAGAAAACTGGCTCTGTAGAAGACCTTAGGATGAACAAAAGAGAAAAGGAGAAAAAAAAGCAAAAGTTAAAGTACAGCCTCATACAAAAGGCAGAGGAAAGTACCATGAAGAGTCGCGATGGCCAGTAATGTCTATTTGATATGTTACAGGTTACACATGGGAAAGAGTTGAATCTAAAAATTTAAAAAACAGCAAAATGCATCAAAACCTTTTAATGCAAACACACACACACACACACACACACACACACACTGATCACTCTGCACAGGAAGGATTACATCTGAGATGTGCCCGTGACCAGCCATGGTGACTGCTGTGAAGATGCGGTCATCATCTGAGCAACTTCCAGGAAGTCCTGCTCCCTGCAAGGGAGGAAGAACCCCTCCCATCAGTATCTCTCTTGTGGTCACCCTGTAAACCAGAGCAGCTGGCCCTCCCGGTAACTGTGCAGCTGCTGGGAAGCTACCTCCTGTAGGCAGAAGCAGCAGGATGTCACCCACAATCCTCAGCTTGCTGTATCCTGGTGAGTCCCGCTGGGAACACGGATTGTGGAGCTCTGGGTGGGCAAGCTGGCCTGGTGGCTGGTTCTGTGCAGTGAAGCCCTATCTCCAGAGTGGAGGGTGTTGGTGCTCAGTCGGCCTTCACTGACACTGAAGCCAACTCAGGTTCTGCTGCAGATGCTCACAGGCCACTGGGGGAGGAAACCTGAGAGCAGACTCTGTGAGGACACATCGTCCATCATGAATCTGTCTCTACAGGGTTCTTCTTGGTCCAGAGGACCTGGGCACTGATGGGTGAGTCTGTGCCTAAACAGAAGGTGTCCTTGTGATGGGAGGGCAGGCACAGGGTATGCGCTGGAAACTGGCTCTGAGAACACTTGTGAGCAGACCAGTTGTGGCTGGCACAGTGCGGCCCTGGAAACATGGCCCCGTCTATCCCCAGACCCTCCCAGCAACTCCATAACTATCAGGGTTAGTATTTGTCTTCTCCCTCATGCTGGGGATAGCAGTGACTTACACACCAGCACCACAGGACAAGTGTACTCCATGCTGACTTCATACCTGCTCTCCCAGTGAGTTCTCTACTTTTGGATGTTTTGTGTTATGCATTAACATTCTTCTGTATTAGTGCATGTTAATTACACAGAACGGTGGGTTTCATTTTTGCAGACTTCTGCACACACAGCACACTTTAATCACACACCCCACTCTTCCATCCTTCTCCACCCCACTGCACCAACCCTACCTCTTCTCTGACAGACCCCTTTCTTCTTTCTTCTAATCTCCCTTTTTCAACATTTGTTCTATATTCCTCATATGAGGGGAACATGTGCTGTTTGGCTTGACCTCTCTGGCTGATGTCTCCTAACGTAACAGTCTCATGTCCATCAAGTTTCCCACAGTTGACACGATTTCATTCTCTTCAGGCTGAATACCTTTTGTTATACGCATTACGTCTTCTTTCTCCAGCCAGCTCAATGTAGTTTTGATTTTCATTTCCATGGTAACTTAGATATTGAACATTTTTTCATATATTTACTGACTATTTGTACTTCTTTTGAGACCTGTCTACCCAGTTGATTTGCCACTTATTGATAGGGTTTCATTATTTTTGCTAAGTTCTTAAATTTTTACACTACCTGGATAATGATCCTCTGTCCAAGGAGTAGCAGACAGATATCCTCTCCCACAGTATAGATGTCTCTTTACTCTGTTAATTCTGTTATTTGTCATGCAGCAACTTTTTATCTAATGCAATTCCATGTGTCAGTTCTTGCTACTGTATCCTGTGCAGTCTATGTCTTATTCAGGAAGTCTGTGCCTGTGCCTGTGACTTCAAATGTTTCTCCTATGTCTTCTTGCAGCCCTTTCAGATCTTAAACCTGCATCTTTAATTCATGGGGCTGATTTGGTACAAGATGAGTGATATAGATTTACTTTCTCTCTTCTACACACAGACATCAGCTTTCCAGCTGCATTAGGTGAGGAGACTGCCTTTTCTCCAGTGTATATTTCTGGGCTGGTCTGTCAAGAGTCTGATGGCTGGGGCTGCACGGGTTTTGTTCTGTGGCCTCTGCTCTGTTCCATGGGTCCACGTGCCTGTGTCTGTGCCAGCACCACCGCCGTGCTGGTTTTGTTGCTGTGTATTTGTGCTGCATTTGAGATCAAGCATTGTGGTGTTTCCTGCTTTAGTCTTTTTTTTCAACGTTGCTTTGGCTCTTCTGGGTCCGTTTTTCCGTGGGTTTTAGGATAATTTCTGGTTCCGTGAAGAACATTCTTGGTAATTTGTTGGGGTTGCATCGAATCTATAGATTGCTTTTAGCAACATGGCCATTCTCACAGGACTAACTGGCCAGTCTCATCAGGAGCGGTCTTCGACCTCTGGTGTCTCACTCAGTTTCCTGCTTTGGTGTTCTCCGTGTTCCACTGCACAGGTGTTCCCGCCCCTAGGTTAGGCTGCTTCCTAAGCGTTTTCCTTTCTGAAGGTGATTGTAAGTAGAATTGCTCCCTTGGTGAAATTTTCTTTCTTAGTTCACCTTTGATGTAGAGAAAAGGAAGACACTCTTTCCATTTCTTTGATGTTGACTTCAGATCCCTCCCCTTCAGTAAGTTCCTTTATCAGATATAGAGCCTCCTGCGACATTCGCGGCGTCCTCTAGGTAAAGACCACAGCATCGGCAGTAACACCCTTGCCTTTCGGCTTGAAGGACTCTAGCACTCCGTGGAGACAGGTCTGCTGGTGATGAGCCCCCTCATCCAGTTTCCTAAGAGAGGTTTCATTTTCCTTCTATTTCTGCAGGATGCCTTGCGGAGCACATCGTTCCTGTAGGCAGTGTTTCCCCTAAGCAGCTTGGTCGCATTATCCCACTCGCTCCTGGCCTCCAGCGTTTCTGCGGAGGTGCCGAGCGTGACAGCTGCTGAGCCGCTTCCCAGGCTCTGTCTGCTGTCTGCTTCTCCGGCTGGGCTCAGGGTCTTCTTCGTCTTTGACATTTCCATGATTTAGTTCTCTTGTTTGTATCAAACGTATTGATGGTCTCTGAGTGTATATTTACATTTTTCTACAGGTTTGCAAAATGTTGTGTGATTTCTTTAAACGAGCTCTCTGCCCCTTTCTACTCTGTTCTCTCTTGAATCCCAAAGACAGCATTCACTGTGTCCGCACTGGCCCGTAACCCTTATAATTTCATTCCCGTCACCTTCTTCTTTTTCCTCTTCTGATTGGACAATTGAGCACAGTGATTCTTCGATGTGATCACATGTCCTGTTGCAGGCTTCTACTAATTTTTCTCAAATTAGTGGTTGTGTACTTCATCTTCAGTTTCTTTTCACTGTTTCTATTTATTTGGCAAACTTCTTGATTGTTCAATTGATCACCAAATGTAATCTTCTATCGTACTTTCTTCTGTTTCCATGACCTTCTTTAAGGATGTTATTTTGAATTCCTTTGCAGTCAATTCACAGACTGACTTTTCTTCTGGATCTATCACTGGAGATTTATTAATTTTGTTAGCTAAATTTCATTTTCCATAATCCATATGAGCTTATACTGACACCTGCACATTTGAGGATACAGCACCTCTTCTGGCTCCTGTGGATGTTCTTTGGGGGTGGTGGAACTATTCATTCTGGCCCTGGATTCTAGAAGGGAGCCTGGTTGTGACCTTGTTCAGGAGGACCCTGCTGTCACATTTTCCAGCTGGACTGGGTTTCTTCCTGTTCCCTGAGGTCGATGGTCTTGTTGCATGGTCCAGCAAGATTACTGACTGACTCACCTTCAGGTGCAGCAGCAAGATGGGTTCTGTGCTTGTCCCTGAGAGGTGCTATTGTCTTGAATCTGCATTGTGTTTCTTATAACGTCGAGCTGCTGCTTTCTCTGGAGCAGCACCTCCATATCTGAATATAGATGAACTACCAAGATTCATGCACAGGGCACTGCGAGCCCCAAATGGCCTGACCCTGTTATTCCTCCCAGGTTTCCACGTCAGCCTCCCACAGAGGGACCCAGAACAGTGGAGAAGCCAAATGGCAGTTTTCAGTCACCCCTCCCAAAGCAGAGGCCATAGAACCAGGGCATCTCTGCACCCACAGCACCACCTGGCCTGGGGCAGGGCTTGTGACCACAAGACTCACAGCTCTCATTCTCCTGTAGTGTTGCTCAGTGCTGTGGGCCCGGGGCGGTCTCAGGCCACCCTGAGCCCTGGGACCTGGACAGCAGTGTGCTCACTGCGTGTATGCAGCTGGCTTTCTGGGTGAGCGATCGTGATGCCAGAGGACTCCTAACCCGCACTCTCCCTGCCTTTTCTCCCCAGCTGGCATTGTTACCGCATTCACATGGGCCTTGCCTTCCGCTCCATCTAAGCTGGCCTGTTTGGGTAACTGACCCTGCAGGACCAAATCTACTAAGCAAGTATTGTTCAGTACTTGCTGAAAATCCTCAGGCCTGTGCTTTGTCATAGGAAGACAGGCTGTGTCTGTGTGGCTGGGGTGTCTGTGTGGACACAGTCTCTGTGTAGCCTCAGCACTGCTGACGTGGAAAGGAGCCCCAGACTAGGAAGAGGAGGTCCTGACAAACCCTCCCTGTCTGCCTGGCCAGGCCCCGTGGTTCCTCAAGGGCAGCATGTGGCTCTCAAATGTGACTCTCCTGGTATGTTTGGCACATTCAAGCTCTACAAGGAAGACGGATCTCATATCCCAGAGATCGAGGACAGAATATCCCACAAGCACTTCCTCTTGGGGCCTGTGATGCCAGCACAC
>PVLD010028603.1:0-19224 GCA_004027595.1 Dinomys branickii
GGTTTGGTGCAGTTTGTCCCAGTAGCACGTTCTCTGTTGGGTTCAGGAGCTGAAGCCGTTCTTCCCTCCACACTCGCTCTCTCGGCTGGTCGACTTTTTCCCGGAAGTCCTTATTTCTGTCTTCATATTGTTATATTTCATTGTTTGGGTGGTAATCCTCTGGGAGGTTCTCTCTCTGCTGCCTACCCGGTCGCCATCTTCCCGGAAGTCTCAAATAGATGTACTTTAGTCTCTCGAGTAGAGTGAGGGCCTTTCTGTTTGAACAGACTGTTTGTCTGTCAGAGTTTTTCTCTGCAGGTTAGGTAGGGTACAATGTGAGGGACTTAACAGTAACTTTGGAAGGGCCATTAGGTTGGATGGCTTCTCTGGGGAGGGTTGTCTTCACATGCTATGGTCAGAGAAGAGCAGTAGACATGAATGAACAATTTGAGTGTGACCTTATCTCCCACCAGCTGTCACACCCCAGTGCTTCCTGGTGGCATCACTAGGATTTGCCCCCTCTTTCCAGCACATACTCCCTGTTGTTTGTCTAACTAGTATGCAGTCATCATGCTTTAGTTATTTCCTCAAATGTCCCTTTCTTGTGAAAGTGCTCTCTGGGGAGGGCCACAGCTGGAGAAGAGCAGTAAGCTATGCCTTAAGGCAAAAATTACAGTAACTGGGTTTCTTCGGCAGAGTCCCCCGAGAAGCTAAGGGACAGAGGGGACTGTCCCTCCCCATGCTTCCCCACTAGAAGAGCCCTGGCACCCCAGTCCTTGCCCCAACCCCAGGCCCTGCTCCTTTTGGTAACCAGTTGCCTTCCAGGTGTCAGCCTTGCCAAGTTCCCTCCCACAAGAGCTTCAGCCTGGACAGCTTGCTCCTTCACATGCAGTCTTTACGCAAAGTCTGCATTGTGTTCAGCAATAACTACCACTCTAAATGCCCAAATTTGAATTTAAACTCTTCCCCAGTATCCGGTATCTGAGAGACCTATTTCAGGAAGAGATCCTTCCCCTCAGTAAGAAGCTGAGCAATGCTTGGTTCTTAAGTTCGAGTCCAAAAGAGGCTGGGAAGAGGAAATGCTCCAAACATGGAAGAATCTAGAATTTAGTCATAAAAAACAACTGTCAACTGCTGTTTTTGATTACCAGCTCCAAGCATGTGGTGCTTGTGATTCTCCAGCTGGCCCTGGGCTGGGGTCAGGTAGAGGCCTGGACTGTTTCCTGCCCAGAGGTGCTGGGATCTGCCCAGGCAGTGCACACAGAGCCAGTTCTTGGCTGTGAGACTGAAACAAAACCTGGACCTCTGCCTGCAGCCCAGGCTTTGCCCACAGGAATCGTGGGTTTCTTTGTGCTGTCAAAAAACCTCCCTCTCTGCTTCTGCATCTGCCCCAGCTCAAGGCTGCAGCCTCCCACAGCACTTCCTGTTTGACCCTTTTGGCCCCTGAAGAGTTCACTTAACCCACATTCCCTTTCTGTTACAGAGGCCACAAAGCTGGACATGGTGGCATATGCCTGTAATCCCATTGCTCTTTGAGGCTGAGGCAGGAGAACTGAAGTTTTGAGCCCAGCCTGGACAACTTACCAGTTTGGCAAGACACTGTCTCATTTAAAAGAGGGAGGGGCATGGAGTTACTGGGATGAATATGACTTTTCTGCTGCCAGTCCTACAATCATGTGATTTGGTAAATGGGTCTCTATACTTTTTAGGAATCTCCCGGAGGAGCATTGCAGGGGTGCCCAAGAAAGAAGAGGAGTGGAGAAGAGGAAGGCCCTGGTCTGTCGGTTTGGTGACATACATCTAGTCCTACTCCGGAGCTGGCTGCCGGGAGCTTCACCTCCCTCAATCCCTGTCTGGCCCTGGAGTGGCAGGAGTGCGGCAGAACATCTTGCAGTGGAGACAGCGTTACTGGAGGTTAAAATCTGTGCTACCTGTCATGCCCCAAGAACATGAGACAAAACCTTGGTGCAAAGGAAACGTTTATGCAGCTAGCTTTGAAGGGTTTGGAGGGGCTGCTTATTGCACTGGCTTTCCATCTCTCTGTGTGCAGTGTGCAAGCGGTTGAGGAGGAACGTGGTGAGACAGGAGCCAAGGCATTTCTACTCAGCTGCTTCTGTATATCCCTCCCAGGTGGGTCCACTAGCTGTCACTTTGCTGTCTGTTCACCTGAGCTGAGGAGAGGAGAGTGTGGCAGTCTATGCTCTCAGCATGGGGAAACTGCAGAAGCAGTCTAGCTTTTAAAAAATTCTGATTTTTAAAGATTCATTTTATACCACTGGATCCTCAGGAGCAGCTCCTGGGTCTTGGAAGAGGGCAGAGACCACAGAAGGACAGGCACCATAGAAATGTGGTATGAAATCCTTTCACTAAGAGTCCCACACCCTCTTAATGTGTTCAAAACCATTAGAGAAGCAGGTGGTGAGGAGGAGTAAGAACTCGTGAGGAAAACCGTATTTATGCTGGGCATTCCTTCTAGGGGTGAACCAGGTCTACACTGGACAAAAGTTCCAGAACTGAAATAGTGCTGGACAGCAATAGACATGTAGGCCAGAGAGTGTGATGTGTAGGATGAGGGTGGATTTTTAGGGTCATTGTATTGGGACAGTGCGATGGAATTGGGAAAAGAAAACTCAAGATCCACATCTTACACTATGTGCAGAACAAAACTTCAGTGGAGCAGGGTCTGGATGTGGAAGCTGTGACCACACACCAATCAGAGGGAAATGGGAGAATTGGCTTAGTTCTGCACAAGGAAAGGCTTCACCTAAGATTCAAAGACCAGGTGCTCCAAGAGAACTTCTGGATATGCTAGATCACACAGGCGTATGCTTTAAATAATTGCATGACAAAAACACCACAAGCAAAATAAGACAACTGACAAATTCAGACAAAATATTCAATGCTAATACACAGACATGTGAACATCCCTGTGTGCTGTTGTGGTTAGAGTTGGTATGTTGCCCACCAGTAGGGCAGTCAGAGTATCTTCTCTTAAAATATTTGGTCTTCTTTCTTGCTTTGGTTCCTGATACAGCTGAGCACATTGAGATGAGCAAGCCCCTTCCAGGAACAGCTGAGCTCCTGCCAGGGAAGTGATTTCTGGAGTTCCAAGATACCTGCAGGATGGGGGCTTGTCCTGTTGCTCAGAAGGTTGGAACACAGCCTCACCCAACCCTAGGAGGAGGCGAGGGCTGCAGGCTGGGCTGATTGATATGATCAGTGCACTGATCAGTAATGCCGTGCAGTGAAGCCCCCATAAAACCAAAGAAGCACTGAGCTGGGGGGCTTTAGCTCAAATTACAGTAGGGTCCTTCTCAGCCTTGCCTGTGCGAGTCCTAACATTCTTTCATCCTTCCAAATACCTTCTTCAATGAACTGGAGCCAGAGACCCGGGCAAGGACAAAGGACAGGTGCACTCCTGAGCCCTAACTCAGGACCCATGACCCCTTGAAAATATAGCATGTGTTCTTCCCTAACTCTTCCAGTTGGAATACTCTTACTGACCTAAAACCAGGGGCACCCCTAAAGTGTAGATGCCATCATGTTGTATCTCAGAGGATAAACTGGAGAAGATAATTGTTGTGGTCACCACACAGGAGCGGAGGACATACAGACTGGTTCTTACTGAAAGTTTGATTGTGTTTTATTTGAGGCAGTCAGGGATTAAAAGATCCTTTGCTAAAAACAATGACTCTTCTCTGGACCTGCAGATGCCCAGTGCATGACAAAGCCAGGTAAAGCCTGGTGTCACTGGCTTTTATATCTGCCTCCTTTATTACATTAAAATGCTGGGTTAGGTCCCTGCTTAGCTCTGATGGAGCCAGTTGAATCTTTTAGAGAGTGTCTGTCTGAAAGCTGCTGAGGTAAGGCTTGTTACCCTTAAATTTGCTGTATCATCTCCTTCCAGGACTGAGGACACCAATGTAAGAGACCTGCAGGGTGTATCCATCAGCTGTCTGCCACGGGGACCAAATAGTTGACATAACAAGTTACCACAGAACATAACACATCTTTTGTCATAAAGGCCCATAGTCACAGGTACCTCAAACCGCACTTACTCTTTAGAATATTTCTATTGATGAATTGTTAATTTTAATTTTATAGGTTTTATTATATCAAACAAGGAGTGCTTAACAGGAAAAAATCACAAAAATAAAGTATTTCATTTTTCATTTTTATTGTGTTTATAAAAGAGCATCAAAATTTTCAGCACTGACTGGTTTCTGGTGTACAAAGTCTAAGAAGACTTAAACTACAGAAATATATTCCTATCTGAACTATAATGAAAATCCCAAAAGCATGCTACAAAAAACTTTACTTCAATTATTATACCTAAGGCAGTCTTTATACCTGACAACACTGTGTTGTATACACATTGATAGCTTGTGAGAGCACATGTGCTTTGCTTTCTTGTCCTGTTTGTAGAACATACTTTACATCTTGCTGGTCTTGCTGTTTTCTCATGAAGTTCTTCTTATATTATACAGTGTATAGTTGACAGGAACATAAAATATCAATAAAGTATTAAATTCTTAATATATCTTTCACATTTAGAATAAACATCAACATTTTCACATCAGCTGTGTACTTGCTTACAAAACCTAAAAGATAATATCAGAAATAAAAACCTATGTAAATTATGATGAAGATACCAACAGACCTTGTAATGTTTGTGTCTAAATGTTCCCCAAAGCCCCATGAAGTCATGGAGGAAGGCTTTTCAAAGGTAGCTGAACCTAGAGTTTGTGACTGATTCATGATGCAGTGCTAGGATTAAGGGTGTGAAGGCTACATCCACCCTTGGGGAGGGGGCACCCTGCATACAATATAAGGAACAGAAAGAGGCTTGTTTCCTCTCCACCTTGTTGCTTTTGCTATCTTCCACTGTCATAAACTATAGTCCCTCTGGGACGTGCCGCCCTGCCTTGGAGCCAGCCAATTATGGACTGAAACATCTGCAAACTGTAAGCTAGATAAACCTTTCTCCCTTTAACTTTGGGTGTTGGGTATTTTGTCTCAGCAATGAAAAAAGTAACTAAGACAATTCTACAATAAAAATAATCTTTGCTTCAATTGTTGTACCCAAGGCAGTCTTCACACATGAAAATTGCATGTTCCATACACAAGTATCACTGACATTGACAGCACATACGTTTTGTTTTCCTGTTCTTTCTTGTAGGGCATAGTTGGCACCTTTTTGGTTTTCCTGTTGGTGTAGTAGGTCTTTGGGACAGTGTGCCTACCTGTCCACCTGTCAGCTTACCAATGCAGTACACAATTTGCTTTTATGTAGTTCCCTAGCCAGGAACATTTTGTTTTTCTGCTACTATAAATGATCTCTTATGAGTTCCAGTCCCAATCCTCTAAGAAAATATCTCTGTGGTATGTTGCACTTGTTATTTTCTTTGTGCTCTTTAAGCTGTTTGTGCTACACATGTTAAGGATCAAGTAAAACAAAACCATTGGCCAATGCTTGTGTTTCAAGTGACGTTATAGTTGCTGCATAGCTCATCAACAACATCTACTCTGCCTTTAGTCTTGAGAAAGGTTCCCTCTCAGGCTTCTGTTTTGTCAAGGTTTCTCCATCAATATTTCCATCATGGTGCCTATTGATATCAGTAGGGCCAGTTTGTTTTTCTTTGCCATGTAGGAAGCCATGTAAATTTTTCAGAAATCCAAAGATTGTATTGTACAGTTCTGTTTTGAAATTGCAACAATTCATTTGGATTTTCTACTTTGTTCCTGCATATAGCTCCTGTGCTTGTCAACTTGCACTCTGTTAGTGAATGTAATATCGATTGGAAACCAGTAAACCATTTGTTGAATGTCACGTTCTGATTAGTTTGGGAGATAGGAGGAATAAGTCTGTTCACAACATCATTCAGTTTATTACTATATAAATTAGGGCCTGGTGGCTGATAAGTGGATAAATGTCTTAATTGAAAGCATAATTAGTTTTCACAACTACAAGTTCATAAACTTTCATGCCGTATTTTGGCCCATGGCTTTTCCACAATTCATTTACATTCCTGTGATCACCATGAGAAATCCCTGCTAAGTACAGCAGATGTACCAATGCCTTCAGTTCAGCTAGTGAGGGGTCATAATAAATATAGTTTTGAATATAGCTATTAGTGCACATGGAAATTTTTACTTGCGTTTCAGCCTTTGTGTACTTCACAGCATCTTGTAGGGTTTCATCTGTTAGAACTTCCAACATTGAATGCCAGTGGTGGCATTCTGTCCAATATGTTTCACCCCTGCCAAGACCCTCACTATATTTTTGGACCTAGGTCTAATATTGGATAATCTCACTTGGTTGTGTGGCCATTTAGCAATATTTCAACTGGTCAAATATGTACTCACATTGCTGTTTTCTTCATCATCTGAATCAGGAAGGTCTACATTTCCTGTGTCTATGTCGGTGGATTCTTGCTCCATTTCACTGTCATAGGAACTTTGGCTCACATGGCCAAGTCAAAGTCATCATTATCATCACCATCAACATCACCCACCCACACCGCTCTTCTGTTATGAAAACATGTTTTACATAAGGATCATCTTCATCATCCATGCATGATGATTCACTTTTGAGCTCCTCCAAAACTTGCAAATCTGGTTTTTCATGTGCCATTGTACTGAATTGACTTCTACCAGAAAAATAAAAAAGAAAACCTTCTAAAAAACAAACCCTAGAGTGGCTTGGGCTTATTACACCCTCTGTGTTACTCAGGTAAACATACACAAAACCTGCTAGATAGAGCATCATGTGGCTGTGAGTCCTGGTTTGACAATTTTGCACATTTGCACACATCTTGCCTTTAATTTTATCAAGTGAGGAAACACAAAGATTGCTTTCTGTATCCCTCAGGCAAGGGTACTGAGACACACAGCTGGCTACTATTACACTAAAGTAAAAATGTACAGTGAAAAAGAAAGAGATGTGTTTGTGGAACCCAGTGTTATGCTCTACAGGTAAAGGGGAAAGGGTTTATTTTTGTTGTTTCAGGGTTCAGTCCATCGTCAGTTGTTTCCAAGGCAGATCTATCATGGCAGAGGGGCCTGGTGGAGCACTGGACACCCCAAAAAAGAACATGCCCAAAAAGAAATAAGGTAACCATGTAAACAATGTATCTGCTTTAAAAACATTCCAGTGATTCATTAGCACTAACAGTTACTGGCTGCCTAGTAGGAACCAGATACTACTTAGGCCAGCAGTGATAGAAACATAGACAGGACTACTTCCCTTCCTTCCAGGCACCTCTAACTACAGAGCATGGGGATGGAAATGTGGTCAGCCACTTTCCCTGGCTGGAGGACTTTTGCCGCCTCTTTGTGCAGTTTGTGGGTTTTATATGTAGCCATGTTACAGCTAAGCTAAAGTAAGTTTTTAGTCATAAAGAGCAAAGTCAAATGTATTTCTAAAACATGTTCTCAGAACTTTGGCTTTTTTTTCTTTTGCTGCTGCTAGGGGTTGAACTTACTTGTCATACTTCCAAGAGTGCACTGTACCACTGTGCCCACCCTACCTCACCACTCTGACGCTCCTTGGCATGAATTGTCAAGGGAATCTTAAACATCATGGCACCAGAGTCCAAATGCTGAATAAAGAACATGGGGGGAAAATATGAATAATTTATATTTTCTAGCCTTTTAAAATTGAGATACTGCATTTGTGGATCTTTATGGGTTGCACTATGAGAATGTATAAGGCTGGAATGAAAGGCAGTAAGGGTTTATGTCTCTTCAAATGTTTTACTTTTTTGTGTGCGGACTAGGGATCAAATTCAGGGATGCTGTATGACTGAGCTACACCTCTAGCTCTTTTTACTTTGAGACAGGATCTTACTAAATTTCCCAGTTTCTTTCTTTCTTTTCTTTCTTTCTTTCTTTCTTTCTTTCTTTCTTTCTTTCTTTCTTTCTTTCTTTCTTTCTTTCTTTCCTTTCTTTCCTTTCTTTCTTTCTTTCTTTCTATTCTTTCTTTCTTTCTCTGTTTCTTTCCTTTTTTCTTTCTTTCTTCTCTCTCTCTCTCTTTCCTTCTTCTTTCTCTCTCTCTCTCTCTTCTTTCTTTTTTTTTCCCATTTTTTGAGATAGTGTTTTGCTATAGTTCAGGCTGGCCTTGAACTCACTTTGTAGCCCAGTCTGGCCTCAAAATTGTGGTGATCTAGGCCACAGATACAGTTCAGCCGTGCAGCACCTGCCTGGTAAGTGCAAGGCCCTAAGTTTGATTCCTGGTTCAAAAAAACAAAAACAAATTTGTGATTCTCCTGCCTCAGCCTCCTGAGTGCTGGGATTACACCACAGTGCCTGCTCAAATGTTAATTTTTTTATCTGTTGGGAAATTTACACTCTTCTTTTCTAGTTAACAACTTACATTTAAAAAAATGAAAGTTGCACCAGGAATTGTGGTGCACATGTGTAATCCCAGCATTCTGGAAGCTGAGGCAGGGGGATTGCTGTGAGTTTGAGGGCAACCTCGACTACATAATGAGTTCAAAGCCAGCCTGAACTACACAGTGAGATTCTGTCTCAAAAAACAAAACAAAACAAAAACCCCAACATGAACCAAAAAAGTGAAAGTTGCCTTCAGACATGTGATAGTTCATCATTACACAAATGCAAATGAAAGTGACTGCTGGGAAAATGGCAGAGCAGTGAGTAACAACAATTCAGCCTCTCAAGACTGGGATTGCAGATGCTGGACAATAACAGCTTGGGGAAGAAAAAAGAGAAAAGTAGATCCCCGAGCACCAGGAAGAACCTGACAGAAAAGTGAAAATCTATAGAGAAATTACAGAGACAGAACACGACATTGAGAAGGAAAGGGACAATCTACACTTTTGCCCACCTCCAGGCTTGTGGGAAAGGGAGGCTGAATCTGCAGAGACACAGTGAATGCTGGGAACTCCAGAGGGCTTTCAGGAGGGAAACAGCAGGGGAACAGACCAGCGGGTGCAAGGAGAACACATCAGGAAAGCATGGGTTCTGCTCCCACTGAGCCCTTCACAGGCAGCAGCTGCTGAGTGACTCCAACCTAGGTACCTGCCACATCCCTGGAGAGAGTGCTTGGTCAGATGCCATTTTAGGGCAGGGTTTCTTGTTTGAGCCTCGAATTCAGAACATTCACAAGTGGCTTCACTTCTAGGATCCCAGTGTTAGTTCCCACAGTGACTGGATGAGAGACAGCCACAGGAGACAGATGTGGTCAGGGAACCTTGGTCAGGCTGGAAAGAGAACCTAAAGGGTTTGAGCTAAAGGACACAGACCCCGCCTCCATGGCCAGCCCCAGGAATTGCTGTGGGTTGGAAAGTGGTGGCATTGGTACTCTCACCTGAATACTGTTGCCTGCTGGTGCCTGGTTGCAGCAGGATCTGGGGTCTGATTGCTGTCTTTATGTACCAGCATGAGGACACGTCCTGAAATTGTAGGTCTTTGAAGAAAACCACACACTCAGAATCACAGAAAAATTTCTTCTCTTGTTTGAGTGTGTTGCTGTTTTGTTTGTTTGCTTGTTTTCTTTCCTCTTTCTACTTCACCAGTTCATTGGTATTTGGGGAATTTTCCATTGTCTTTTCCTTGCTTGTCTCTTTTACTTTTTTCATTATTTTTTCCTCTTCTCCCTTTTAATTTTTCTCCCTTCAATTTTCTCTCTTAACTCTTAATATAATTTTTTCTCCGTTTTCTGTTATCTTCCACCGATTTTTCTGTTACCGTTACCTAACCCGAAACACCCTTCTACCCTCCAATAGGGTCCTTTGCCCCTCCTCTCTTCCCTCCCAACATATAGTTGAGGGTTTCACATTTTTCTTCTTGCATTCCCATTCCCAAACCCTTATACCTTTAATCATATAACCATAGAGCTTTATTAATTTTTAGATAGTTAACTCTATAAAAATTACTGTTGAATTCTTTTCTACTGCTAGTAGAGCACTTAGAACATATTAGCTGTAAGTCAGTGCCTGGCTTTTCTTAATGTTTGTACTGCAATTTCGAATTTCTTCTCTAGAGTCAGTGGTGGCACATAATGGGTTCTCGGGTTATTTTAATACTCAATTTGTCATGGATGATACCACTGTAGCTGATTTGCTTGATCTTACCAGGGTTGCATAATTGTTGCTATTAATAAGTGTTCTTTGTAAGCCAACGCTCAGATTCCCTTTGTGACACTAACAATACTAGAGTACATTTTCAGAGAACTCAATGTCAGGCCAATTACACTGCATCCTCCCCTCCAAAATTAACTGAGGTGGTCAGATCTTGGGGCTGAGGACTTCAATTAGTAAGGCCTAAAGTACATCACTGAAAGGTGATAAGCAAAGAGAACTCTGTATTAGCAGCGAAGTCTATACAATAAGCATCCACAAACGGCACAAAACGAAACACCAATAGAAATGTGAAAAGACAAGAAAACAAAACATCTCTCAAAACTTCCAACTGCCCCAAAACCAATCCAGGGGGCTTCAACAGGAAAAAGCCTAAGCCCCGCACCCACATTACTCAAAAGGATAGCATAGGAGGTTAGAAGACAGATCAAAGAGGGACCCAGTGGGATCACAGGAAATATAAGCAAATAATAGAGGCAGTAGCCAAAAGGACCAAGGAGTTTTCAGAAGTCTAATAAAGAGCTAGCTCAGCTAAAGTGGCCTCTGGAGCCTACCTCACCACCCATCTGTGAACAGGGACCCAGTGTCCGGGGAGCTATAGCCCATAGGTCATGAGAGTGCAGCTACGTACACTAGCAAGTTCCCTGAAAACAACTGCAAACACATTTAACTGTCCAGCCCACCAGTGCCTTTTAGGAAACCATCAAAAAGTGCTTCTGAGGAGAGTTATTTGTAGACATGTTTGTGAGTGCAAACCATTGGCACCATCTGTGGAAGAGAACAGTGGAGCCTTGTCAGGCTGGGAAGGGTGGCAGAAGGTCTCAGGCACCAGTGAGTGTCACACACCTGGAATTCTGGCACTGAGGGAGGCTGAGGTGGGGTGATCAAGAGTTTGAATCCTGTGTGGGACTCAAACTGTCTGAAAATAAAAAAATAAGAAGGGCTTGGAACCTAGCTTCTCGTGGAGCACCCCTGGATTTGATTCCTAGTAATGCGAAACCCAATCAGCCAACCGAAAATGAAAGCCAAAACACAAGAGCCATTTCAAGACAGCTGGAAGAAAACCTGTTGCAGTGATGCATATCCATGGTGCTGGATACGTGGAGGCTGAGGCAAGATGATCAAGGCCAGCCCTAGAAACGGTGAGAATCTACCTTAAAAAAAAAAAAAAACTAACTAAAAAGAGTATTTTTAGTATCTCACTGCAAAATATGGGAACTACTGTATTTTTTGAGGTGATGGAGGTGCTGGTTGCCCTGATCGGGTCACTGTGCCAGGTTCCCAGGCATGGAAGAGTGGTGCGGCACCTGGCACCTGTACAGGTGCAAAGAACAAAGGGGATAGGGTCTGTGGTCAAGTGCTTGCCAAGCCTGCACAAAGGCTCCATTGCAGCTGCACCAAATAAATAAGGAAACAAAGATTCGATATTTAATTTCCTGTGCATTGTGCTGTATTTATTAGGACTTTGATTGTATGAGAAAATGGAGTCATCTCTACTAAATGAACTAAGACTTTTTTCTTTCTTTCTTTCTTTTTTTTTTTTTACCGTGATACAACTTTACCCTTGAAGCCTTTTAATTAAGACTCTAGTTCAATAATAAGCACTGTTTCACAGTGATCTGAGATCCTATTTAATGATGTGTTTAAACTAGTTGATTTTTTAAAATAAATTTCCTAAAGCCAAATTTTAAGTTTTCTAAACTTGAACTACCTTTGGGGTTTTCCAGAGGAGCTGTTGGAAGATCTCAAAAGAAATATTTTTCTCTCCTCCTACAAAAAGAGGTATTTAATTAACTAGGTTTATTTGATATGTGAAATTGCATGTGAAATATTGTCAAGAAAAGGTAATGCTTAACATTTTTATCATATGCATATGGATATGTGTTGTTAATATGTATTGTGTTAGTGAGCTTTGAATTGCTGCAGTGACATACCAGAGGCATTTAGCCTTAAAAAAGAGAACAGGTTTTTTACAGTTACAATTTTGGAGCACTGCTTTGGTGGTAGTGTGTTGGCTGTTACCTCATGATGCAAGGGGCCCTGGCAGCTACCAGCCAAATAGAGCAGGTGATTGCATCTCAACCCAGGGCAGAGAGGGAGGGTGAGGCCAGCTCAGGGTGGTCCAGGAATCCCTGTAAGCACTGACTGCTACTAGTTCCCTGTCTCTCCTCATTCCAACCTGTGGACCAAGCCTTGCTACTGTGGCCCTAGGGGACACATAGGTGAACGGTCTCTATTCTCTAGACCACAGCCACCTCGGGAGACTGTGTGGGATTCCTGGAACCTGAATCTTCCCTGTGTGACGTTCTCTGTATGACTGTAGTTACAATGGGAAAATGTCATATGCTGTAGAAATAGCCTAGTTCCCTGGCAATGGTGTGCCACTCTTAACAGATCTTTACCTATGACCATCTTTAAGTCTTGTCACCCAAAGAGGTGCATCCTCTGATGCTTTCCTGAAAGCTTTTGCAAGCACCTACAGTCCTGAAGGCTGTGTCTTCAAGGAGGCTTGTGGGAAGGTGTTGAGTGAGCACTGGTTTCTGAGAACCTGGTGGTTCCCTCATGGGACAGCACAGGGCTCCTGAGACTCCCAGGAAGAAGATTAAGGATTCATGGAGCTACTGATCAAGGTTAAGCCAAATGAGAAGTCACTGCCTAGGACACAGAGAAGCATATGATTTTTTAATTTAAATTATTGATGACTCTATAAAGTTTTATTTTCTAGAGCGTGGAGATATTTCCAGAAAGCCTCAAAATTTTTCCCTCTAAAAAGCCTAAGTGAAAACATTTTTGGAGAAGGAACTGAAAAAGAAGAAAAGCAAATCCGGGAAACATTGCCAGTCCTATAGCAAGGGGAGGAGATGTCTTTGTAAGGCAGATGCCTTTCTCAGGAATGAACCACCTCCGACCAAGGGAGGACAAGGCCAGGCTACAGGAATAGGGCCAGGTGGAGAGCTTTGCTCCTGGACCAGCCATGTCATTTGGTTCAAAGTCCCAGCCCACTTGGGAACTTCACGGTGGGTCTCACATGCTGAGCCCAGGCAGTTCAGTGGCTCAAGTGGAGCCTGAGCTGGCTCTACTTCTAGGAACTGTGTCTGAGCTAAGTGTGCACATTCACTGCTTGGGTCCCTTGCAGCTGAGTAGCAGCCACTCACAGCTACCAAGCTGCGTCCATCATAACTGCATCCAGAGAGACCAATGCCCTCCGTGACCAGACAGCCTTTCCACCCTTCCTGTCCTCTATTGTCAGTGTGACCTGTCCCTGTGGGTGGCTGGGCTTTCTGACTCATCTTTGGATCAAGTGGTTGCCCCTTTTAAAACTACAGATAAAGCCAGTTAAGACCTGCAAGAGGGGGCTGGGGATATAGCTCAGTGGAATAAGCGCTTGCTTAGCAAGCGCAGGGTCCTGAGTTTGATCCCCAGTACCGCAAAAAAAAAAAAAAAAAAAAAAGACCTGCAAGAGCAGACTTGTTATCATTTTCTCTTTTAATAGCCCTCAATATGGATATCTTGGACAAATAAGTGTTAAAAATCCATCCATTAAAAGTTGGTAAAAGAGAAAAATAAAACAAACGTAGGAGAAATAGTAAATGTAAAAACTATGGCAGAAATAAGTCATTGGAGAGCAATTACTCCAATAAATACGAATTAACAGATACGACTCTGTAAGAGATATTCTTTAGTATCTCTGATGCTGATGTAGGAAGTGGTTTGAGGACTCCAGGGGCACATCAGAGCCCACAGAAGCCCAGACTGGGGGTGGAGCTGAGGCTGAGACCTGGTCTGTATCCATCATGGAGGATGAGCAGGCAGCAGAGAAGGGCACCCAGCCACAGCCAGCATCAGAGGGCATGCACGCTGAAGGCTGGTGCTCACTGAGTCCGCGGGGACAGGTGGTAAGTTTAACATTGTGCAGGGATGGAAATGATATGGGGTTGGTGAGACAGGCTCTTTGTCCTGGTCCCAGCGAGAGGTCCTCTAACACTTCTAATTCCCAAGTGATAAGAGGAGGTCACCAGACATGCTGTGGTCACATGGAGGCCACAAGACATCTTGTAGACATACTAGGACCACCAGACACCTGTGGACATACCAGGACCCCCAGACATCCTACAGTCATAGCAGGACCACCAGATGCCCACGAGGCTCCCTGTGGTCCCATGAGGGCACAGAGTGTGGATGTTTTTATGTTTGGTTTATTGTGTTTCCCCCATCCAGGGACCCTGGCTAATGATGAAAACTCCTGTTTGTCCCCACACTCCATGTTTGGAAGAGCTTGCCCAGGTCACTGCAGTAGTCACTTGCTCTGGCCTTTCTGCAGCCCCGTCACCAGGGGGTGGCAGGGATCTGTTCCTGCTTCTGGCACCTGGCCTGTGGGTAGAAGAGTCCACTGGGCAGTGCACATGGCTTCTCCTCCGCCAAGCTGGATCCCTGCTGCCATACCATGGTGTACTAGAGACTCCCTGGCATTTGACTCCCTTAGTGCCTACTTTTGTCATCCTTTTTGTTGTGGCACAGGAGGGACCATGCCACCAGACTGACATTGGGCTTGCAGCCTGCAGAGTCATAAGCCCTGTGAATTTTTTTTCTTTATAAGTCTACAAGCCTTGAGGATTCTATTACAGCAACAGAAAGCAACCTGGGGCAGTGCCTGGCTCTCTAAAGTCTGTGCTGTCACAGTGAGCTCTCGTGAAGTGCAACTTGCATCAGGTCTCCTGTCCCTGAACTGCACCTGGAACCCCCCCGCTCCAGCTGGGTGGTCATACCATGTGTGGAGTCTGGCAATGTATTGGGTTTCACACCTCAAAATTCTGCAGTTTTATCTTTCACTGGTCAGGACTGAAAAGCTGCTGTCTGACCCAACCCTCAGACCCCACTCTCTGGGCTGCCTGTTTCCCTTTATTCCTGCTAACAGGTTCTTATCTGAACCCATGATGCCAAAGCCATTTGTTCTCTGGCATCTTCTTTAGGGCCAAGGCCTGTCAGAGTCTCTCAGGGATGGCCTGGTGTGCCCCAGTACAGCCACTGTCCTGCCTGAACTATTACAGGCTTTTTGCAGCCATTCAAGGAGCTGGTTGATACATACTCCACACTCTCCAGACTTCACTACTTTTGGGCAGTTTCTGATCCTGCTCAGTGGCTTGTGGTGGCTGGAGCCACATCTCTCTTACTCAGCAGCGACTTGGGGATCCCACACCGACTGTGGCTCCCATGCCCGGTGAGTCAGGGACAGGGATGAGGTGAGGCAGAGAGAGAGAAGAGTAAGCCCCTGCTTATGTGCATGGCACTCCTCGCTGCAAGACCTGGGAAGGAAATATTTTGGGAAAAAAAGGAGTCCAAGGGCATCTGGCACCCTGGGCAGGTTTCCCTTCTCCCCTTCCTCAGTGAGAGACCCCGGGGTGTAGCTTAGAGGGAAGAGGCTGTGCTTAGCAAAAGGCCCTCGGTTCGTTCCCAGCATGAGAGGGACGAAGAGACAGAGACAGGCAGAAAGACAGAGTGAGAGACAAAGGGACAGAGAAAAAGGCATGGAGACTTTTTTCCATAGATGCTAACCCAAGGAATGCTGGGGCCTGGATTTTTTGAAAATGAGGAGCTACCTTTCTATGCCTTCGATTTGTTAAAAGAAAAGAAAAAAAAACACAACTCTAGCTTGCTAGGGAGTTCAAGGCCAGCTAGAACTCCACAGTGAGACCCAGCGTTTAAGTAAATAAAAATTTAAAAATAAATAAATACATAAAACCTACATGGTCTCTGTGCAGTTGGAGATATCTGTCAGTTCCTTACCCACTCCTGGTCAATCTGTCCCTTTGGTCACAGAGCTGTTCTCAGAATGCCTACCCCTCAGGCTCCGCTCCTCTGCTGGGGGTGCTTTCGGGGGATGCTAAGGGGAGTACCTGGCACTGCATGTGGATAGCTCTTGTGTCGCGAGGCTGTGGGATAGGACAGGGTGTCTGGTTGTGGGGTAGGACAGGGCTCCCTTCTCTGTGTGAGCAGGGTCCCTGCAGACCTTTGGGGTCAGTGTCCAGAGAGGACCCATTCACTGGACACAATGTTGCTCACTTCAAAACATGGGGATGGGAAGGAACACAGGACTCATTGTTAAATGTCACATTATCCACCTTTTTAAAGGGGAGAAGGTAGCAGGTGAGGTTTACTTTAACATCTATTTTATTTAAGATGTCCATGTACTGTGTCAGTATGTAATCTACAAAGACATTGATGAAATATATTTTTACCAAAAAATGCTTTCCTTTTCCTCACCAAGTCTTCAAAATTCAGTGTGTGTTTTTAATAAGCAGCACTTGGTGATTGGAATTGGCTGCATCCCCAAGGCCCCAAGCTAATCCAGGTCACAAAGGTAGCCTTGGAGCAGGGCTAGGGACACAGGAACCAGCAGGCCCTGGGTCCTGGAGGTCTTGCCCAGCTCTGCAGGATGCAAGGGGCAAGATCCTGGGGCTGATGAGAGCAGAGCGGGATGGAGAGCCCAGGGTAGGGGAGGGTAGGGCAAGGCAGTGAGGTGCTGCTAGGAAGTGGTTGGTCCTGTAGCAGAAGATGGCCCCCCACCCCACAGTCAGTACACTTCAGTTTGTTAGTTTCCATTGCAGTTCCTATTACTTTTGTTTCTTAGAAATGGCTGGTCACTGTGATGCACACTGTATAAACCAATCCCCAGTTGACAAGCCATTCTGCCTCTGCATTTCCTGCTTGCTTATTCCATATAAGCCCTAGGCCACTAGAGACGAGGGCCTGATATTTTGGAAATGATCATGGTCATTGCCCTTCAATATAAATAAATCTACCACCAAATCTTGGGTGTCATAGACAGATTTGCTTCATGTCATAGACAGCAAATCTTGGGTGTCATTTTGGTGCATCTGCTTGCTGTTGCAGTTCCTGACTGTTCAGAGGAAATAGACCAGTGCTAGCCATCCTAGGAACTGCTTACCACAGGTAACTCCCCTTGATTTCCCCATTGCTGAGAAGGTGCAACAGGCAGGAAGAGGAAAAGACTGCAATGCAGGAAGGCCTTCACAACCAAGCATTGCACCTTCCAGGCACATGGGTGTGGTCTTGACTTGGGACCCCTCCCTTCTTCTCCAAGACACCAGGGTCTTTCCTTTTTTTTGGCAATTGGGACTGAACTAGAGCCTCAACACTGAACTCCATCCAAGCCCTTTCTTAATATTTTAATTTTGAGACAGGGTCTTGATAAGTTGCAAAGTTGCCCAGGCTTGAACTGGAAATTCTCCTGCCATGCCTCCCCTCATGCCGGGACACAGGGCTGCACCCCCATGCTGGGTTTCTAAGACCTTTTGAAAATGACAGGGGGTAGGAACCAAAGATAGGATTGACAGATACAGTGTCCTTGGACTCTGAAGCTGCTGTCACAAAGTCGCAGCACCCCTGACTCCCAACTCCACCCTTCCTCAAATACTGCGCACCAAGCCCCTGTCTCTTGGGCCTGGAAGTCACCAAGGGGAAGGCAGCAAGGGCCCTGGGCCTGGGACTGCCATAGGAACCGTGTACCCAAGTCCCACTTACAGCAAGGCCTCGGCCCAGAGGAGGGCAGTGGGTGTCAGCGGAGGGTCCCTGTTGGGAAAAGTGGACCTCAGGGCTCCCTGGGGTACAGGAGGGGAGGTCTTGTTAGGTGACTGGCTGGGGCCTGGAACAGGGACAATGAAGTCCTGCTGCTGTTGACCTCGGCTGAGGAGACAGCCAGGCATGGGAAAGTCCCCTGAGACCCCTGCACCCAGCAGGGAAGGGTCAGCTGGCCCAAGTCCTGGCCTGGGTCCTGGACAGGAAACTCCCTGACCCTCCTCCACCCTTCTTTCCTCCCTGCTGTGGTGTAATTGCCACTCAGTAATCTATTACCCCATCTTCACTCCTCAAAGAGCTCACTGATTAACAAATACTAGGAAGCAGAACCTTCTCAGAAAGCAGAACTCCATGTCCAGGAGGAGAGTACCTCCCCAAAAGGCCAGACCCTCTTACTCCCACACCCTGCATCCGGGACTCACCTCACAAAAGGTCAAACATCAGCGAAGAGAAGCTACTTATCAAACCCTGTTCATCTGCAAAATCAGCTTCACTGAACACAGAAGATGGATGGGGAGAAGCCTGTGTCAGGTCCGGTGAGATCCGTTGTGATTAACATGCCTGGTGAGACCTTGATACGTGACTATATCATCTGGTCCCTGTTCAACGCAATTTTCATAAACCCATGCTGCCTGGGCATTGCAGCTTATGCCTACTCTGTGAAGGTGGGTGTGATGGGTGCGATGCTGTGGGAAGGTGCTGTGAGTTCCATGTCATAGACAGCAACTGGATAAATATACTTGTGTGTGCGTGCGTGTGTGTGTGTGTGTGTGTGTGTGTGTGAGCATGACCTGTGCATACCCTAGGCTGTTTGTGGTGTGCACATCCCTTGAATGTGTATATGCAAGACCTGTGTGGGCACTTGGCTGTGTGTGGTGTGCAGGGTGCCCTGTGTGCATGTGTGTGTGCTGAGGAATCTCCCAGGGCAGGCACGACGTGGGCTCCCTGGGCATCCTGGGGTCACACTCGGTCCCCACCCACCCAGAGGAATTCTCCCCACTGCCCACACCAGAAACACCCCGTCCACACACCAGATGGTGGCCCCCCAGGCTGTCTGGGAGCTGCAAAGGGACTCACAGAGGACTTTGCCCCTGGGGTGAGTGGCCAGCACTGGGGCCACCTACACAGTCTGAGTGTGAGGGGTTCATCCCCCACCTGAGTGAGGGCAGGGGGACCCTGGCTGGGCAGGGTGGGCCTGGGGCCCCCAAGTCAGCACCCTGTCTCTGCCCTGACCCAGTCAGGCAGGGCCCTGACTCTCTGGTCTCCCCCAGTCTAGGGACAGGAAGATGGTGGGTGACGTGACCGGGGCCCAGAGCTACGCCTCCACCGCCAAGTCCCTGAACATCATTGCCGTGATCATAAGCATCACCCTGAGCATTGTCTTCATTATCTTATTTGCCACGACCTTCACGTTCATCCATATAGGCTCTCAGACGAGAAAGGATTCTCAGGGCTACTAGTGCTGCGGTTTCCTTAACCTCCACAGCTGCCCTGGCCCTGGGCTGGGCCCTGCCCTGCATGCCACACTCTAAGCAGCTGTCCACAA
>PVLD010028604.1:0-11066 GCA_004027595.1 Dinomys branickii
TCTGGGGCTTTCCCACGTCTCGCCCCGGCAGCCTGGTCCGCCCTACCACATCTCCCCCGGCATCTCAGAGAAATACGCCCAGTTTAAACTTCCCAGCCGAGGTCCCGGCATTCACGCTCGCCAAGTCTGTCTCGAGCTGGTGGTGTTTATTAAGGAGGTTCGCTCCCTTGCTGCTCACCTGGTCGCCATCTTCCCCTCGTCTGGAAACCTCTTTAACCTCAGAACTCTTGCATTTTCCTTGTACCTAAAGCCAGGGCCACGTGGATGAGCCAAGGTCTGTTGCCGCTTGAAGCAGTAGCCAAACTTTCCTCTGTCTTGGCCATAGGGGTCGGGTGTCTGGATCACTGGGCACTCTGAATCCAATTCTAAGCAACAAATTCTCTATGCCACCTCCATTCTGGAACCTGGTGCAGTTGCCACCGCCATTCTGGAACATGGCACTCTTTGGCTTCCTTCTCAGAGCAAGGTCTCTCACCTGTACAGTTTTGAGGCTGCAGAGGGTGGAGACTTGCTGCTTCTTGTGATGCCCTTGCACCATCTTTTCCATTCTCTTGTTGCTTCTCATCAATAGATATCTCTTCAGCCTTATCTTTGCAATCCACAGCTTTACTGGAGCTTCCTTTCTGGCCAAACTCACATTTTAAATCATCCTGTTGGGCTTTTTGCTCTTGATTGTCAATATAAATCTGGTTAAAAGCCCCCAACAATAGCCATGCCACTGCCCCAACATTTGACTTCCTTGAAATTTCCTTTGCCGGATTAATTAGTTCGCTGCTGCCCTTAATCTCAGTCTTAGGCAGTGTCTCTGGACATAAGCAAAATGGAGACAAACTTTCTGCCAAGCCATAACATACATCATCTGGAGTCCAACAGCCAATGCAGTCCTTCTTTCCAACAGAAACCTCCTGAACCTGGTCTTTACTGGCGGGATTTCTATCAGCCTTTTGGTCTTCTGAGCTCTGACCAGAATCTCCCAGACAGAACAACCAAAGTTGTTCTACTGCATCTCTTTCAGGCGACATCTCCAAACCTTTCCAAACTCTTCCCACAAGCCATTTCTAAAGGCTCTTGAACACCATGGTCAGGTATGGTAACAGCAATGACCCCACTTCACTGGTACCACATTCTGTCTTAGTTTCTTTTTTCTCGTTGCTGATACAAAATGCCCAATGCCCAAAATGAAGGAAAGAAAGGTTTATTTGGCTTACATTTCATGGAGGTCTCAGTCCACACTTGGCTGGTTCAGAGGCAGAGTGGCACATGGTAGAGGGCAAACCATTCATGGCAGCAGAGCATAGCAAAAGCAACCAGCAAAAAGGGAGAAATGGCTGCAAGCAGCCTCTTCCCTTACATTGTAAGCAGCCTACCCCCACCCAGGGGGCATGTACCTCTCACACAATCTCTGTGCCCTCCTCTTCCACAGGCTCAGGATATATACAAAGTAAGCACCGTAGCGTCCTCCTGAGTCACTTAGCTAAACCTCGAGACTACCCCAAGTTGACACAATGTATCAACCATAACACCCTGCAAACATGTCCTAATAAGATTGTTAAATCTGTACTTTTATGGTGTTTTCATGGGTCAAAAGGCCCTTTTTGACCCTGTACAGACAACTCAAGGTGCAAAGGTCCCTAGAACAGTGGGATCCTTTGAGGACAGGAGCAGGTCACCCTTTCCTAATGGAATGCCTTTATTTTGTTAAGAACCGCAAGATTGTACATTTTCCAGCCACAAGGCTGATAACATCTCTATGTTGAAATACCATGTAAGGTCATGTCAAGTGTCATTTGTCATGCTGCTTGTCATAGAAGTTGCCCCAAACCATGCAACAACTTGACATCCAGTGAGTCAAAAGTTTCCATTGTAGTCTTTGTTTTTCCATTTAAAGAAATAGCTTCTAATTGAGGCAAAGCCTTGTGCTGTTTTTAATATAGTCTTCTTGTGATTATGCTGCATGACTTATGAATATGATTGCCTTCCATGAAATATGCAAACAATATCCCTCTTAGATAAAGTGATAAGTCTCAGCAATTCTAGTATTTGTTAAGGCGAGAGATAATGTCTAAGAGCAAAGGCTTACACTTTTGATCTGGGAAGACCATCAAACCTATTGTCTCATGGAGAGAAAGAAAACTGTTCAATATTGTTACAAAATCCTTTGCCTATATTAAGAGACTCCTAATTTCTCCATTATGATTTCATCATGTACCCCTACATCTAATGACTGTAGTAGTAAGAATGATGACCAAATGCTGATCTCTGAGGCTTGTGACTATGTCATATTACATGGTAAAAAAATTAACACTGCAGAACAGAACTGAGGTTTCTAAATTCCAAAGCTCAAAAGGGAGATCATTCTGGATTATCTGGTGAGATGGTTGTAATCTAAGGGGCAGTCGGAATGGAAGACAGAAACAGAAGAGGAAGTAGAGGAAACTGTGAACAAGGAAGGTGAGAGGGATGTGAGCTGAGAAATGGTGACCTTGTGACCTTAGAAGAAGCAAAGGAACATGGCCCTGGAAAGTACTTGCCAAACCATAGATGGCTTTGCAGATGTGAGGGAGGGGCTTGGAGTGCAGGGCTGGGAAAGCCAGGAAATGGGTCATTTCTAGAACTTATAGAAAGGGAATAGCTTACAGTACCTTTATGGTAGACCTGCGAGGTCTGCTTCAGCTTCTTTCCTTCAGAACTATAGATAATGCAGCTGTTAATCATGATTGCCAAGTTGACTGCAATAAGAAATGCCTAGCAGATTAATAAAGCCTACTTCAGGGCACGTCTGTGTGTGTTTCCAGAGATGACTGGCATGCAGGTCAGCAAACTGACCACTCTGACTATGAGTGGTGCCATCCAATAAGCCTGCAGCTCAGATGGAACGAAAGGGGAAGAGAAAAGTCAGTCTGCCTGTGAAAATGGTTCCTTTCTGAGCATCCTTTGCTGTTGCCATTGCCTGTGGACATCAGACTCCAGCTAAGTGAACTTCACTGAAGACTCCAGCGACTCTCCAGGAAGCCTCCAGGACTTTGCTCTCAGACTGATGCTACATCCTTGATCTGTCTTTCTATGGCTCTCAGGCTTTTGTGTTGAACAGCATAACACACATATCGTCATTGTGAACACATCTCCCTCTGATCTTGTAAGTTTGTCCAAAAAATCTCCTTGTATATACATGTTTCTATTGATAAGGCTCCCTCTGAGAATCATAGCCAGTGGAGATAGTGAATTTGCATCGTTTGAGTCCCTAAGTTTGTAGAACTTCTGAGAGCAGCCATTAAAGTCCAATGTACTCTTCCTACCTCCTGACAGAAGGTATATTTTTCCTGTTGGTTTCAGGCAAGGAAGAAGTGAATCCTTCATCTCCTCTGCTTTCCCAGCCCCAACTCCTGCTTGAGTCATCTGTCCTGATCTGCCCACATTTTCACTTCCCCCTCTAGGAGTATTCACTGGAGTCTTGGAGTCTACACTCATAGTCACAGCACTTTCTGAAATGATGTTAACATTCTGACTGTGGAATGCCTGTCTCATTGTTTTGGCTACTTTTCTCTCATTGCTGAGATAAAATACCCAGCACCCCAAATTAAGGAAGGAAAGATTTATTTAGCTCGCAGTTTGTGGAGGTTTTGGTCCATAATCAGCTGGCTCCAAGGCTGGGTTTCGTGGCACAGTAGCAACAGTTCAACACAGCAGAAGGTAGCAAAAGCTGCAAGAGCACAAAAGGGAGAAAAACAAGACTATTTTCCTCCCTTATACTGTAAGCAGGCTACCTGTCCCATGGTGGGTGTAGCACTCACACCAGCTTCCTGCCTTTCTCTTGCACAGGTTCAGGATGTTTACAAAGTAAGAACCCTGGCTCCCAGCTAATTCACTTAATTAAACTTTCAAACTTTCCAAGTTGACACAATGTGTCAGTCATAACAATCCACCCCTTGTCAACTTGGCAACCAGACACATTTCTTTAAACCAGTTTCCAGATAAAAAGACATGCTTATTCTTAGCATTTCAAAATTTGGACATCATAACACAAGTTTAACAATCCTTAAGAACAAGTATCAAGTCTATGGATGTTATATTGCATTTGAACCATAATCTTGTGTCCCTGGCCCCCAAAGACTCATATACATCCTTTTATGCAAAAGGCATTTAGTCCATCTCCAAGAGCTGCCAAATTCCTAGCATTCTTAGCATTGCTGAAAAGTCCAAGTCCTAAGTCTCCTCTGAGATTTAAGACAAACTCTTAGCTGCAAGCCCCTGTACAAATGAAACCAAAGTTAAACACTTCCAACATTCAATAGCACGAGATGAACATTTTCATTCCAAAAGATACAAACAGGAAGATACAAAGGTTTGGGAGCAAAACAAGTCCAAAGTCCTGCAAGGCAAACTAAAAAGTCCTGTAGTTCGATGTCCAGCATCTGTGGCAATGTGAGCTCCAAAGGACTTCTGTGACTCTACTCCTAGGGCACTTCTGGTGATTATAGCTCCCATGACTTCTCCTTTAGGCCCACTTTGCTCCATCCTTGCAGCTTTCCTTAGATAATCCACATTCCTGGCTTTTCCAAACTTCTGGGGTCTCCACTGTACTTTAAGCTTCTTACTCACAGCTTCACACATTGCCCTCTCAGGGGCACAGTGCCTGGCCTCTCAGGCCTTTTGAAATCAAGGTAGAAGCCTTTTAAACCCACAACTGTTGCATTCAGCACACCATGTGGATGATGCCAAGGTCTGCTGCCAGCTGGAACAGTAGCCAGGCTTTCCTTTCTTGGCTGTACATTCAAGTACCTGGATCACTGCGCATTGTTAATCCAATTCTGAGGAAAAAGTTTCCTATGCTGCTGCCATTCTGGAACCTAGTGCAGCTACCACCATTCTGGAACATGGTGCTCTGAAGCTTTCTTTTCAAAGAAAAGTCTTTCACTTTTGCAATTTTGAGGCTGCAAAGGGTAAAGATTTGCTCCTTCTTGTTATACCCTTAGGCCATCTTTTATATTCTCCTGTTCCTTCTCAGCAATCAAAATCTCCTCAGCTCTGCCTTTGTGTTCCACAGCTTTACTGGAGCTTTTTTTCTGGCCAAACTCACAATATTTTAAATCATCCTGCTGGGCTCTTTGTTCCTGATTTTCAACATAGATCTGGCTAAACACCCCTGACAGTAGCCATGCCACAGCCTTAACATTAGACTGCATTGAAATTTCTTCTGCTAGATTAATTAGTCTGTTGCTCTTAATCTCAGTCTCAGACAAAGTCTGTGGACATGAGCAAAATGCAGAAGAACTTTCTGCTAAGCCATAACATACATCTTCTGGAGTCCAGCATCCAATGCAGTTCTTCTTCCCAGCAGAAACCTCCTGAGTCTGGTCTTTACCACTGGAATTTCTAACAGTCTTCTGGTCTTCTGAGCTCTGACCAGGATCTCTCACACAGAACAGCTGAAGGCATTCCATCTCCTCTCTTTCAGGGGACATCTCCAAACATTTCCAAATGCTTCCCACAAGTCATTTCCAAAGGCTCTTGAGTCATATGGTCAGGTATAGTCACAGCAACAATCCCACTTCTCTGGTACCAAATTCTGTCTTTATTACTTTTCTCTCATTGCTGAGATAAAATACCCAGCAACCAAAATTAAGGAAGGAAAGGTTTATTTGGCTCACTGTTTAAGGAGTTTTCAGTCCATGATCAACTGGCTCCAAGGTAGCACTTCAAGAGGGAAGAAGACAGCAAAAGCAGCAAGAGCAAAAATGGGGAAAAGTAAGCTTCTTTTCCTCCCTTATATTTTAAGCAAGCTTCACCCTCCCCTGAGGGAAACAGGTGTAGCACTCAGACAGTCTGTATGTCCTTCCCTTGTACAGGATGAGGATGTTTACAAAGTGAGGATGCTAGCTCCCTGCTGAGCAGCTTAATTAAACTTCTAAACTTCTCAAATTCACACAATATATCAACCATAGAACTCATGCACCCTAGGGAGAACTGAACTGGCCTCTTCTGCCTGTACCATCCCATCAGCTAGGGACCCTGGAGACAGGGAAGGATCTCCCTCCCTTCCTACCTTGATAGAGAGGGTGCTTAGAAGGGTGTATTTTGCATGAGAGCTCTTTACTCTCAGCAATGTTTCAGGGAAGTGGGGACAAATAGATGGGGAGTAGCTGGTTCTAATCTCAAAGGGTAATGTTCCAGAAAGGGTTTAGGAGCCCTTGACCAATGTGGCTTAGGACCTCCCAAGAATGAATCAATGGGTGTGTGTGATTCAATTGCTGTTAAAATTTTTCTGAATGAGTCTCTGGGTGTTATGAATAGAGAGAGTTTACCAAGTACTTCTGAGTGAGAGAATTTTGCTTAGTTTTTCTCTGTGGAGCTACTGATTATTTTTTCCCTGAGGAAAGATCTGAGAAGAGTTCTTTCTGTTTTTCTTCCTCCCCCTTCTCTCTCTTTCTCTATCTTCCTCTGTCTTGGTTACTTTTCTCTTATTTTTGAGACAAAATGCCCAATGCCCCAAATTAGGGAAGGAAAGGTTTATTTTTCTCACAGTTTGTGGAGGTTGCAGTGCATAATCAGCTGGCTCCAAAGCGGGGTGGCATAACAGACTGGCACCACAGAGGAGAACAGCTCACAGTGCCCAGAAGATAGCAAAGCAAAAAAGGTAGCAAAGGCCACAGTTCTTTCTATCCCTTATATCTTATCCAGGCTACTTAGGTTAGGTAACACTCACACCCTTGATCTTAGTGCCTTTGACCCTAGCACTGCACCAGGAATCAATTCCAGCAGCACAAGATCCAACTACCTCTGAAAGAGCATACGACTGCATGACGATTTGGAAAGGCATAAGCACAAACCTTAGCAATCCCCCTCAGAATACTACCCCTGTTTCACAGTCACTTGTCCTATCGTTCTGCCCTTTTCTGAAGCAGTCCTACAAGTCTTCTTTCCTGAGTGTCTTTGGCTACATTGTCATGGCTACCTGTCTGTCCTGAATCAATTCAAAGCATTTACCTTTCCTGGTCATTTTGAATTGGTGAGGAGCCAGAGGCTCTATGGTATCAGGGTAAAGTAGATGAGCACACACCGCCACATTTTTCAGAGCCACTTTTCCATTGCATGGCATTCAAGAGTAGCATTCACTACATTTTTTATCACACTTTGTAAAGACATGGAAGAGGACTCTCGGAACTGCTTCAGAAAGTGGCAAAGGTGATGCAATAGGTGTGTTCAAAGCAAGGACTGTATTTTTATGGGGAATAATTGGCAAGGCATCTTTTACTATAATACATTTTTAAGATCCAAGTGTTCATCTACTATGTTGATTATGTGTTGTACAATGCCAGTCAAAGAGATGACCTGAGACTCAGTTCCTTGGTAAATCTTTCTATAACTTTCTGATAATCCTGTCTCAGGAGCTGAAAATCTCTACATTCTCCCTTTCTGCACATACTCAGAGACTCCGAGATACACTTCCCCTTCTGCCTGGGCATTTCTGCTCCTGTGGACTGCTCTCCTGCTGCCTGCCTGGTACCTCCACAGCTGCCCATTTTTCACAGGCCTGCCATGTCTTAGTGCTGAGTCATGTACATTTGATCCAGCCTGCACTATGCAGGGATGGGTCCGCACTTGGGAGGTTTCAGTAGGAATAACTGTTATTTAAAGGGGAAGCTCTGTGTACTGGTCCTGAGCAGGGACACGCAGTTAAGAAAGAAATGGGAAATAAGGACGCTGAAGATAGAAAATGTTCCGATACACACATTGCTTTCCATTCTTTGAAAGAGCAACTGCATCTGTCTATGAGAACCTTCAAGAAGACTTACTTAAGAGCAAGGAACACTATTGGTATCCTGATGATCTCATCTTAAGTAATTATAACTTTAACAATCTTATGTGTTCATAAAGTCTCATTCTGATGACCTGGGATTCAAATTTCTATATATAAATTTTGGGGAGATGCAATGAATCCCACAACATGTATCATCTTGACACACTGATGCCCTGCACACAAGCTTTTTCTCAGGCCAGTGATCAAAGAGCTGCTATTCCCGCCTGGTGACCAAATGACCAGAGCTGCACTTGTAAACCTCAGGATGCACCTGTGTGTCTTCGTTGCAAATGCCCTTGAAGTGGGGAGAAGGGAAGGAGACCTGGAGGTGTGGTGCACCCCTTGCAGAAGCACAGACTCAGGTTACTAAATGTTTCTACCATAAATTTCCACCTAAAGAAGCAGAAGTTGTGCTGTGTCTTTATCTTAATATAAACATTTCCATTAATTTAATTTAAATATTGATGTTTAAAATATATTCTCAAATATTTCCCCAACTCAGCCCCACAAAACACAACTGCTAGAATATTGTCAAAGAATTCTTGTAAACAACCTTCTGAAACACAGCCACATGTATATTCGCAAGTATTTTTTTCCTTTTCTAGTTTAAATCAGAACCTGCCAAGTTCTACCTAGCAGATGCCCACTTTTATTTCACTACTTATTTTATTACAAGCTCAGTTTATCACAAACTCTTACTTTATTACAAGCCCATAGGAGACAGGACAGAAACCAGGGTAACTACTATAGGAACTTCTCCATTAGCATAAGTAACTGCACAGTTGTTTGACACTGTGCTTCTCCATTGGCTTAACAAAGAATCATGCAGATGGTAGATTCCTGAGGAAAGGATCTTGAATGATGGGAAAACGTGGCCAAGAAATAAAAACATTCACAATAGAAAGTTTAAAAAGGGCATATCCTAAAGTTTTTTACAACTAGTTATTTTCTTTGAAGCCAACTATATGCCATTCTACTGTGGAGAGTTGATATTTATGCAGTTGTTCAAGCAGATACTGGCTTTTACACATACTGCTTAGGTTCAATTAAAAGCAGAAACAAAGATTCTATGATATGAGTGAGAATTGAAACTCTCTCTAAACCTGTATAGGCTGGATACATATGGTTTTGCAACGTGAGTGTTCAAACTCTTGTAGTTATAGAATCTAACTGATATTTTAAGTGAAATTTCAAACCAGGAGTTTGTCATCCCAGGGTGGAATTGGTATCTTACATGAAAGATTTTTCCAAATAGGAGTTTGTTATCCTAGGGTGGAATTTTCAGTGCAGCCTGCATACAGTGAGCCAGACTGAGCACAGCCACATGTTGTATGGTCTGACTTCATTTTCCCAAGGGCTGCTCCTACAGTCCCATTTCTGGTGGCCATGCCAATCACTGAGAAACAATACTGGGCAAGGAGTTTGATCCTTCAAAGTTTCTCATTCCATGTCTGTCACATGGAAATAATAGAACATTATATCTGGTAGCATAATTCTTGGGAGTAAATAAGATAAATTGGGAGCAGGTGGTTTGTAAATTCATCTTCTTACTCCAGAGCTGTATGGGGTATGTTTATGCTCTGATCCAACACCCACTCTCTGGAGCAATCCTAGGTCTCAGCAACTGAAGTCACACTTTTAAAAGAACATATCTGATTTCTGATCCATATGTCTCCTTCTCCACCATAAATGCGCTTTCCCTCTAAGAACTTCAGATTTTTTTAAACAGATGCGCACCGTAAGTTACTTGGTTGAAAACAGTGTTCATCTTTACAGTTCGACTTTCAATTTCTCCAGAACTTCACAGAAGAAAAGTTTAAAAATTCAATGCCTAATCTGACAACAATTTTTATTTTCTTTACTATATTTAAGAAATTAGTGATCTAAGATGTATGGCCTCGAAAAATGTGGAGTAGCTTTATCCACACTGCTTAAGTCTACATTTAGAATCAAAGGGTTCCATGTGCATATAAGGCACAATTTTGTGTGGTTCATCAATCATTTAATATGAATAAAAGTTAGAAGGAACACTGTGAAGTTTTGGCATCTACTGTATACATCATGCATTAATAATCCATCTGGGTCGTTACTGTATGATTCTGTGCAAGTCACCGACCTCTCTGTACCATTCCTTTACCTCTAAGATGAGGGGCAAGGGGCTCCGTGTCATGGGTACACAATGTGTGGAGCAAAAGAGACAGGGTTTTCCAACAGACAGCAGTGGTCACGTGACAGCAGGATGAACCACTGGTGAGCTCATTCCCATGCACCTTATGTTCCCATTTATATCTCATATAACCCTGGACACATGGATGTTACTGATTTATTCACTGTATTAGTCAGCTTTCATGTTGTTGGTACATAATACCAAATATCCACATTTTAAAGGTGAAGATAGTTAACTTGGCTCACTGACCAAGAAAATTCAGTTCATGGTCAGTTTCAGACAGGTGGAAGTACAAGGTGGAAAAAAGCTTTTTTGGTCATGTCAGCAAGGAAGTAGAGGAGGAAAATTACTGAGAAACATACCAGGGACAATATGTATTACCCAAATTCACAATTCCATAGCCCACCTAGACACACATCCAGGAGTTTACTAATCAGTGAAGTTGATATATCAAGATTAATTGTACCAACCCACCCCCTGTCAAGTTCATACCCAAACATATTTGCTGAAAGTATATGTAATCTCAAAATAAAGGTAACAGTGAGTTCATAATTCTTCCTAATATAATACAACTATCCTGTATAGAACTGGAAACATAATAATCCCTTCCCCAAGCTTGTAAAAGTTCCAGCATTTTTCAAAAGTCCAAGTTTCTTCAAAGACTCAAAGCAAACTCCTCACTGTGAGCCTCTGTAAAAATTGAAAACAAGTTATATAATCCTAAGGTAAAACGGTACAGAAAAACCATTTCAATTCTGAAATGGAGGGCTAGGAAGATAGAACAGAATTAAATTAAAGCAAGATCAAAATCCAGTGGGGCAAACATTAAGTCCTGTGGCTCCTTACCTGGAGTCCTGGGCACACAGTCATAAAATGTGAGTTCCAGACAGATGAGGTGGCCCGATCATAATGGCTTGCTGGTTACAGCCCATATACCTCTTTCTTAGACTGACTCCACTCATGATCTACAGCTTCCCTTAGTAGGTACTCCAAATTAAATCCTTGGAATTTCCCATTTCCAAAGTGTGGTTTCCACCACACTTTTGTGTTTCCTCTATAGCCTCCTGTACTGATCTCTCAGGAATTCATTGCCTGGATTTC
>PVLD010028605.1:0-19211 GCA_004027595.1 Dinomys branickii
CTAATTCCCTACTATATTCTGTATAACTGTATTTTCTGTATTGTTTATGGCTTTTCTGGTTCATATGTCTCCATTCTTTTGTCTTTAAAATAAAATTTAAAAAAAAATTTTGTGGGACACAATAATTTAATAATAAGATGGAAAAGTAGTCTTAACAAATCTGCAAAATCATATAGCCCTCATCAGGTTAAATCTCAAAAATCGTTAGAAATGAAAGGATAATACTCTTTAAATTTTGAAAATTGAGTTTCAGTGACATTATATGATTTTCCTATAGTCACACAGCTAGTTATTAGAGAAGCCAGTACTCAACTTTTCTGGCTCTAAATTCAGTGTGTTTTTCCCCAACAACACCCTGCGGCCAACATGTAGACTGCTCCAATCAAGGTGAGCAGGATATTCACCCTGCCCTAAGTAACTCACCGTGTAACTGGGGAGACTTAAGTGATATACTAACACCTATAAAACAGGAAAAGCATTTAAGGTGACATACAGTTGCAGACAGAGTGGCATGGGGTTTCAGAGAGGCGAAGAGTGTATCAGCTGGAAGGATCAAATAAGGATATCATGGAGAAGCTGCCATCTGAGCCTGGCTTCAAATGAGGATGGGCTGGACTTGGACACACGGTAGCAAAAAATACCAGACATAACACAAAGAGCTGATTACAGATCTTTCACAAGTACAGTCCTAACTTACCTAAAACAGCTTCAGTCAGTGTCTACTATCTTAAAGAAAGTATGCTCCAGGATAGGGATATTGCTCAGAGATAAAAGCACTTGAGCAAGGTTTTGGGTTCCATCCCAGGCATTAAATACATACATAATGAAAGACCATACTGAACTTACTCCTTGGTATATTCCACCTAGGTCACTACCTGGCAAGCAGTAGATATCCAACAAGTATTTATACAGTTAATGAACCTAAGTTGTATTCCAAAACTCGAGAGGAGTAAGAGCTGTGAAAGTTGCCCATACCAGGTGTGCCCAGAGATCCTGGACAGGTAGTAACCTGGATCCACAATGCTGAAATTTTGTGTTTTTTTGTTTTTTAAGGCAGGGTCTCACTATGCAGTTCAGGCTGGCTTGAATTCACCATGTAGCCCATGCTGGCCTCAAACTCACAGCAATCCTACCACAGCCTCCCACACTTGGGATTACAGGTGTACTCTACCAAACCTGGTCGATTTTTTTTAAAAGAATTTTTAACAATATTTTTCATGTCTTAATTGTGTGGTGATGCTTAGTGCTAACTTTGTATAAGGGTACAATAACTCCATCTCCTGTGCTCACCAGTCAGTAAAATTGAAACTCTGTGTATCAGATTGCTGGGAGCAGCTGAAGCTGCAGAGTAATTACATGTGCAGGATGAAGTCAGCCCAAGAACACAGGAGCTCCTCAAAGCACATAAACAAACCCTTATAACTCGAAGCATGTAAACAAGCCCTTACAGCTTGTTAACTGATTGCTGGACAGTGAGGCTGTTTAGCGTATCTCTACTGTTGTTGGGCAGTTCCTCTTCTGCACTCAGGAGAGAGGACCTCCACCTGATCCCAGCTTTTGTCTCCTATTTTTTCCTTGTTCTCGCCACCGTTCCTTCCTGGGGTACAGCAAGAACCTAACAGATCCATACAACCGATGTTACAAGTAAAACACCGCGATTACCAATAGCAGTACTGAAACTACCTACACATGTGTGTGCCTGTGAAGACTGGTGTTTACTGTTATTAGGCAAACATGTAAGTTTTCTTCATTTATATTCACCCTAAGACAATTTCTCTTCGCTCAATGTGGCCCAGGCAATCCAAAAAGTTGGACACACATGCACACAAGTAAGTGTAAAATACTACCAATACATGTTTACACAAAACACTTGAGACTCTAAGTGATCTTAGGAAAATCTGTCTATAAAATTTCAGTTAAAGCCTTGACTTAGGTTTCATTTTATCAAACCATTAGTGTAGGTAACTAAAGCCAAAGGAGCTCAACTTCCTTGAAGCTGCCTAAAATGACCAAAACAATTATAATTTCCCTCAAAATAGCAACATACCAGAATACCCAAATTTAACACACTGTCCTCCTTGTGAAAGACACAAGCAAATATAATCCCTGTATTTTTTTTTTCTGTGTACAAGTGTGATATCTCTGGGCCCAATCCCTGCCAGAAATTGTTGTTTCCAAAAGTATGAAAGAAAAGGAAAAATGAGCATAAGAACCAAATCAACCATTCTATTTCCTGGCCTAGAGCAGTGACAAGACTCCAGGTCTATGCTCTACTTGCAAATGGAACTAGAAGTAGAATATACTCTCTCCTGTTATGACACCGGCAACCGATACCTGAATTGCTACCCTATTCCATTTTGGGTATTGACCACAGACAGACTCATAAATAACTCACACTTTATAAATCCAAGGGGAAAGGTAAGGAATTCAATAAACTGCCATGACTAACTCCCAAAAATAAACAGCACTCGGTTCTATTTTAGTATGTCATACACAACGAACACTAAAGGTTAATACCAGCACTAACAGAGACACAGTTATAGATGCACAGGACTGTCAACACTCACCAATCTTAAAAGGTTAATAATATAGCTCCAGGGGACTTGGGTCCCCCTCCCCATATTTTGCTTGCTTACAAACTTTCACTACTAAACAGGCTACATTTCTGCTGCCTTAGTTATGCAGAATAGAAAGCAATAATACAGCTGCTTTTCCGAGTTAATCTCCTTCTACCACTAGCCAAATACAGAAGAGCATCACCTCGTCTTTAGTGGAGTTAGGGTGAGATTGACGCTATAGTGAAGAATGTCCAAAACTGAAGAGACTGAAAAATGTATCTTTTCCCACTCCCTACATACACACACTCTTCAGTGGTCACATGCATCCCCTCCAAAGCCTTCAACTATTATTGTTGCAGTCTAACACCTACCTCACCAAAACCACATCCAGACTAAAGACTCCTGAAGCAGTAGATCCAGCTCAGGCCATTCTTCCGGGATTCAGAATCTGACATCTAGTTCCCATCTAACATCTTTACCTGGATGTCCTAAAGGAACCTCAAACTGAAATACCAAAACCACCACTGAAGACTACTCTGTTCAGTTTTACTCTACTGCCTAACACTTTCCTGGTTACCGGCTTCAGCAGAGTTGTCTTCAAGGAAATCAGATAAATGTGGGTTTTGAATAATAGCACTCACTGGTTCTGTGTCTATAAGCAGTTGTCCAACTTTGTGAGCTTTGGTTTCCTTATCTATATAATGTGGACAACAAAGTACAGAGTCCAGAATAAGTACAGAGTCCATATAGATTTCTTGGCACAGTGCTGGAAGATTTCAGCAACATTAATTATCTTCTTTCTTAAGTCTCCACATCTAATGAGTCATCGAAACCCAGAGGCTCTTTCACATCTCATGAACAGATGTCCCTTGCCTTCATTCTGATTACCACAATAATTTCCTAACTAGTTGGTCTTAAATTTCAGTAATATACCTTTTCTTATCCATATTACAGCCAGAGTGATCCATCTCAAACACAAATGTAACTAAGACATTTTTTATTTTATGCTATTTGGCATTCCCCATAGCAGAGCGTGAAGTCCAAAGAAGAGTTTCCATACGCTAGCCTTGCTTTGCCTCCGTCACTTCAGTTTTATCTTTTGCTACACCTTTTCCTCAGCACACTACCGTACCCAAGACTTAAATGCATTTTCCAGAAAGAGCCATGCTTTCTCTCACTTGTGATCCTTTATATGCTGTCAGCTCTGCCTGGCTGCTTTCCCTCTATGATGGGGCCCCTCTCTGGAATTCCTTATTGTCCTTTAGTCTCAACTAAGGTACAATCGCCCCAAGAAGCACTTCCAGTATGTGCTTCCATGACACTGTGCTTATTTCCACCACAGACAAGAGTTTAAAATAATTTAATAGTCAACAAGCAACTAGCCACTTAAGGAATAATGATCTAAGCAATGTGTTTACAAGTATTGTCTGGTGAAGAGAATGGGATTTGGGAAAAAGTAAAAATATTAAGAGTCTGTAAGGTTAGACTAAAAGCTGTTGTTCATCCAGCTGCCAAAGACATGACCAAGGAAAATATTTGGGATATAATCGGATATTAAAACTAAATAAAAAGAATCTATTAACTTACAAATAATCACATTTAGGCAACCAAGTGACCAACACCTGCATTAAGTGTGTGGAATATAAAAGAAAGGTAAAAGTTTCCTTACCCTTAAGGGAGTGTAAGCAGGAGAAACAAAGCTACCTTCCATTGAATCAGTTTCTAGAAAGTCAGCAATTCTAGAAATCATATTATAAAAACACTATCTGATGCCAGAACAATCCTTTGAGCATTTTGTTTGTGACAGGGTCCTGCTATATAGTTCAGGCTCGCCTATGTAGACCAGGCTGGCCTCAAACTCATGGCGATCCTCCTGATCCAGCTTCCTGAGTGCTGGGATTATAGCTATGTGTCACTAAGCCCACCACTTTCAGCATTCTTTGCAATTAGTCAGGCAGCCTCTGTTCAAACACCTTCAGTGATGGAGAACCTGAGATTTCTGAGACAGCCCATCCCATTCAGCCATCTCAAAGTATTAAAAAGTTCTTCCTTATATGGAGACAAGTCTGCCTCCCTGCCACTTCTACCCACTCATTTTGGTTCTGCCCTTGGAGGTCACACTAAACAAGTGTGAATTAAACAGAACAAGTAGTAACTGTGTTGTACTGATTGAAAACGCAGTAGCATTCAGAGAAGGGAAGCAGAGGACTTGCAAATATGGAGCACTTAAAAGAACAATGACATTATAAGCAGAAACACATTCTAGCATGTTCTAATCGGGGCAAGATGAGGTCAGTTTGGGGCATGCTGTTTGAAAAGAAGATGAGGTTTCTAAGTGAAAATGCCCAAGATGTATTTAGAAATAAAGCCTAGGAAATGATCAAGACTGGAGATGCTTGGAAGTTACTGGCAAAGAATATGAGGTCATGAGAATGGATATTACTCAGAGTAAAAGGAAACTATGACGTTGATTCTCCAGCAATTTCTTTCGTGGTTTGAAACCAAGAGGGGAAAAGAACAAAACTGGCTATAAGATTCCTGCCAAAGTTGCTTCACTCTCATCTTTCTAACAACCCAACCCAATTCCTTCATCTATTCAAGGAAGTCATTCAGAAGTTAATGAAACTAGGTTACTCCTGCAGTCCTTGTCACATCTTAACAGGTGAGGAAGATGGTAGTAAAAGTATCTACCTATGCAAGAAGCTGCTGTGCTTAAAATATTTTCTACTGTGCCCCACAGTTGTTCAAAGTCTGTGGTGGCCAAACCTACGGTATGTGTAATCCCAGCACTTGGGAGGCTGAGCCAGGAGGATAGCCTCAAGTTCAGGGTTTAACTGTAGTGTTGGCACTTTGCAATACAGTACCTCAGTTCAAACTAAATTCCTTCCACAATTCTGGTCACAAACTGAATTGGAAGAGAACGAAATCAAATTCAATGGTCAGGTTCAATGCTTACCTTATAGGAAAATTTGGGTTTTTTTAGTTTACGTTTATTGGTACATTTTAGGTATACATAGTGATCACACTCATTATCAGGAATTTGTACCTGTACATGATATATCTTGATTCTTTTTTTTGGGGGGGGGGGTTCAATTGTTAGGTTTAATGTTGACCCTATGGGGAAATTTGATTTGGTTCTTGCCCAAATCAGTTTGCAACCAAAGAAGCACATGAACCAACATGCCACTGTGAATGGGTTTTGGTTGCAGTTTGACGCTTGGTCTCTAATAGATCTGCCATCACTGTTCTGAGTTATCATCACTCAAGTAAAACTGAAAAGTCAGCCTGCACACCATGACAGCTCAACTGATCTGCTTCAAAATGTTTCTCTTGGCCTTGACTCTATAATCCTGTTCTGAGATTTTATCCTAACAAAGTAAACCTTAATACAGGAGAATGACAGGCATGAAGAAACCTAGCGATATTTACTGCAATGTTACAATTCTCTTTTCCCTTTCTTCTCAGTATATACATCTTAGACTTCTAATTATGGGGGAACAGCTAAATGCACTGTAGAAAGACTTGAACATAAAATTTATAGTATCTGTCACATTAGGGTGATTGGATCTTCAGCAATTTCCTCCCCAACCCTGTACATTTTCCTTAACATACAGGGCTGGGGATATAACTCAGTGGTAGAGTGATATCTAGCATGCAAAAGGTCCTGAACTCTCAATACCCTACCACACATGAATTTTTTAAAAAACTTTGAACATAGCCAGGCGTGGTGGCTCACACCTGTAATCCCAGCCCTCAGGAGGCTGAGGCAGGAGGATCTTTGTGAGTCTGAGACCAGCCTGGGCTACAAAGTGAGCTCAAGGCCAGCCTAAACTGCAAAGCGAGACCTTGTCTCAAAAAGACAAAAAAAAAAAAAAAAAAAGAAAGAAAAACTTTGAACATAGAAATATTAAAGATCATTTCCATCTGGATATATTTTCTCAGCTACCACTAAACTATTTGTTAGTTCTCAAAACAATACAGAAATTATCATTAAGTTCTAATATATCATAAAGCAAATATAAACATACTAATAAGAGATATTTACATGTGGCTGGTTTAACCCAAAAACCAAACATCACACACTACTTTGCTCCAGTAAAGATGTCATCTAAATCTAACCCAAATCAGGAGCCATTGTTCTTTCCTAAGCATTTGGTTTCACTGATGAAACCAATGACATTTAGTGACTGTGCCATTGCCACCTGAGGTTTAGATAAAAAAGAAAGGCCTATCTTCTAGGGAGGGAAGGAATCCAACCTAGTATCACTGCTTATCTCCTGTTCCCTTCTTATACCAGTGCTCTATCTGAAACTACAGGGCTAAAATGAGTAATAGTGTACAAACTTAAGTCAGACTTGGGGACTAGCTGTTTCAGTGGTCTAGGCCTGGCAAACAGGTAACTGTGTGGCAATGGATTTGAGTCTCCTTAAAGAATTATGAAGACTAACTGCAAGGCACATTCGGCAAGCCCTTTGTACTCATGTATGCTTTATATTGTACAAGGCACAACTGTACTGACTGATTTGAGCCTGGATAGTTGACATAACAGAACAGCATTTTCTACTCTCATATGTAAATAGAGATTCAGGTATGCCACTTGTCCTTAGCCAGAATTTACCTACAACTAAAGATGTGAAAAGATCTATGATGGTTAAGTCTATAACTTAAATATAGGAGTTTTAATGGTCTCTGGGGAAAAAAACCTGAAAATAACAACAAAAAATCCCACCTCAAACAAAAATAGCAAGCTTGTTCACATTTCAAGTATTTTCCAGCCAAGTGGAAAAGTTTGGCACATGTCTGGTAATAGAAGGCAAACAAAGCTGCACTGTAGCAGAGGAATATTTTTAGACCTTTGCTTGTTTTTATTGTGTTTACATAATGGTATATCAAGAAAATATAGTTTCACACAAATATGGTAGCTGCATTAATTCAAAGACAATGAAACATCAACAAATTTATCAATTAAAATTATGTGAACACCAACTCTCAAGTATATACAATTTAAAAATAAATGAGTCCCTGATCACTAAAATTAACCAGGCTAAATTCAGGTGCTATGAACATGAACAAATCTTGCTTCAATATATACATCCACCATAGAGGGAAGAGAGAAATGTGCTGATTTATAGTGTCAACTAACAAAAAGTTGCTTCCAGTGCCAATTAGTGGCACTAGGTCACACCTGAAATTGGAAGGGTAGAGAAGAGAGGCAAGTCCTTTGAGGACCACCCAGGAATTCCTTAAGATGTAATTTCTTGATGCCTCATTAGAAACAAGTGATTCATTAACTACAGGGTACTGAGTATTGACCATGTGTCACATGCTGTGCTAAGTACAACTATGGAGACTGTCCTCAGGGAATCAGGCTAAAGGGCTAAGCTACAGTACAAGTATCATAGCTATGACCTTTCTGATGCAGCTGCTCTTAATCAGGGTCAACTGTATTTTCCACCAGACATCTGGCAATGTCTAAAGACATTTTTGAGCCAGGCATGGTGGTACACACCTGTAACCCCACACTCGGAGCCTGAGGCAGGAGGAGTTCGAGGCCAGCCTGGGCTACATAAGCGAATTCAAGGCCAGTCTGGACTACATAAGAAGAGCCAGTCTTTTTTTTTAAAAAAAAAAAAAGGACATTTTTGGTTGTCAGAATTGAAAAAGTGCTACTAGCACCCAACGAATAAAGGCTACATATGGTAAACACCTTACAATGCACAGGACAACCCCACAATAAAGAATTATCTAACCCAAAATGTCAGTTGTGCCAAGGCTGAGACCTGTTCTAATGTAACAAAAATAAGGGAAATGCAAATGGTTTAAATGCTAGAACTCATCAAGGTGACAGATGCCTGTAATCTCTGCATCTGGGAAGCTCAGGCAGAAGGACTGTCCCAAACTGAAGTACAGCATGAACTACACAGCAAGGCCCAGTCTCAAAAAAGAGTCAGGCATGGTGGCACATACTTGTAATCCTGGCAATGGCCAGCCTACACTATGTAGTTGAGTTCAAGGGCCGTCTGAACTCTATAGCAAGACCCTGTCTCAAAACAAATAAGCAAATACAAATAAATTAACCTAAAGGGCTGGGCATGGTGGCAGACACCTGTAATTCCAGCATTTAGGAGCCTGAAACAAGAGGATCACTACAAGTTCAAGGCCAGCCTGGGCTACCCAGGTAGTTCAAGCCTAGCCCAAACTACACAGGAAGACCTTGTCTCTTACATGTCTGTATTTGTTTATCTGAGTAACCAATTTGAAGATGTTAGTATGTAGTACAACAACCATTGTTAATTTTCCATCACCTTGTCTGAAATTCAGTATTATTTGTATTGTTTTTGTCACTTTGTATGTTTGTTAATATGTTTTCATTCTTTTATCTTTAAAATAAAAAATTAAACAAATAAAAAAGAGTTAAAATGCTAAAAAAGTATAAAGTCAATCTGTACCATCAAATGAAAATCAACTAAAATTAAGAGTCTGAGTGGAGCTGGGGGTGTAGGTGAATGGCTACCTGCCTTACGGCACAAAGCCCAGGGTTCAACCTCAGCACTAGAATAAGGAAAAGAAGAGAAAGAAAAGAAAGGTACAGGCAAGGGTCTGATGGTAGAGAATTTTTTGTTGTGGTGGTTGCTTCTACTTTGCTGGACACAGGGTCTCACAGTGTTATACAGCCCATGCTGGCCTTCAAAATCCTAGCTCAGTCTCCCAGGGACAATTACAAACATGCATCACCACCCCAACCTTGAGTGCTGGACAAAGGAGTACAGACTTCATTCTTTGGGAATATGAATCCAATGTAATAAGATGAAAACGGTTCACCATAAAGAACCTTCAAAAGATTAGTTGTGGTAAAGAAATTAAAAATAATAGGTATGCGGGAAACTCATTTTTTGAGCTTTTCTTTCGCTCAATAAATTCTATCTACTGTCTAAAAAAAAAAAAAATAGGTATGGGGGCCAGGGATATAGCTCAGTGGCACAGTGCGTGCCTAGCAAGCATGAGGCCCTGAGTTCAATTCCCAGTATCAAAAAAAAAGTAATAGGTATGGAAGCAATGTAAGTAGTAAAGATTAGGTAACATCTAGTTTAAGCATCTTTAGTCTCAGCATTAAATTTCAAGCCAAAAGTCTCATGTTCCAATGATACTTTGCATTTGCTTGTTTAAACAAAATGAATCTCTTGACTCACGTTTCACAGAAAACTCAAAGATGACCTACTCTCAAAGGTCTGTCCCCTCCCACTTCACAGAGTGAACTTCTAAAACACAAATCTCGTCACATTTTTTAATCAAAACTCTCCAGAGCACCTCTACAGGTACTAAAATAAACCCCAAATGCCTTAAAGGTCCTCCAGACTTCACTCCACCACTTCGCACTTCCTCCAGTTTGCCATGTACACTGGAATTTCAGTCAGTATGATGATTGACTCATGGTGATTCAGAGGTCTAGATCTTCATGTCCCTTGTATCCGTCGTCCTCTTTGCCTGGAAAGCCTCTTTCCTGATTCACTATATGGCTAAACAAATCCTGGGAGATTCAGCCTTCCATTCCCTCTTGGAATCCTGGAAATCTGGCTATGTTCTCATACCTCTGTGTTCACGACAGTGCACATGGTAAGCCATTCGTTTTACTCACATATTGTGAACTCTACGCTGCTCACATACTTTAAACTATGAGAATGGTGTATTTTCATCTCAATGATCCAGAAACACTTGGTTAATGGTGAACATGCTGGACTACCCAGAATTTGCACTTAGAAATCCCTACAAAGTATTAAAACTGACGTACTTCAGACACTACCCCCAAAATGTTTGCATCCCCTCTTCATTGAACTTACCCTATTCGTCCTTCAAAATTTTTCTGAATCCCTTGTTACACAGTTCCCTAACACCCTGTTCTTTCCTAACACTTATCACATTATTACTACTGCTACTTCTTCTTTTTTTTTTTTTTTTTTTTTTTGGTTTTTGAGGTCTCGCTATGCAGTTTCAGGCTGGCCTTGAGCTCACTTTGTAGCCCAGGCTGATCTCGAACTCCTCGCAAAGATCCTCCTGCCTCTGCTTCCCGAGCGCTGGAATTACAAGCCTGCACCACCTCACCCGGCACATTATTAGTTCCTGAACGTCTCTGCAAACACTATTAGTTGCATGAGGACAGGATTTAGCTTGTTTAGTTTTAAAGCTGCATTGGTTGAACCTGGCAAAATGCCTGCACAGAATAAACAATTTGTTATACACTGAATTTAATCCTGTGATTACATCAGAAATCTCCACTTAAAAGATATTAAAAGGTATTTAAAAAGTTAAATAAGCCAACTATCTACGGCCACAGATACTTTAGCAATGATGGGGCCAGACCAAGGCTGAGCCAACGGATTTCCGTTCAGGAAGTATCCACGAGCACCAACAAAGCTAGCTTAGCTATTCTGAGTAAGAGCTGCAGGCTACTAGTAGGGGAGGTATGTAGTCTGAATGTAAATGCCAGACTTGCTCGCCTCTCTTTTTAAAACTTCCCTGGCATTCTAAACAAGTGAATTTTTTTAAAAAATGAAAAATTCCACGCAGCAGGTGGCCTTTAACTGCCCAGCCCGGAAGACTACCGCGAGCTACAGAGGTTACACGGAAATGAACGTTGGGAATATCTGAGGCTGTTAAGCTAAGGAACTGGGATAACACTTCCCATGCTGCCCTCTCGCTATAGGGTCGTAGGGCAGCCTCTTCTCCAGATATGAATGTACCCACCCGTGCAATGGGAGCGAGGCAGGGTACAGTGAAGACTAATGTCTGATTCCTTTCAGGCAGAACACCTTAGGACGTAGGCCTCCGCTGAGGCTGAAGGGCAGCACCGCAAAACTGGGTGGAGGGGCTTCCCCGGGACCTCCTGGCTCAGCTGGTCACCCCCGCCCCACCTTAGGAGACCGCGCCCAGGAGTCCAGGTCGGCCTGAGGGCCTCAGCCCCGGCCCCTCGTCGGGGCTCACCACACGCGCGTAGGCCAGGAAGGCCATTAAAAACGCCAGGAGCTGGTGGGCTCTGGAAGGGACCCCCATCCCTAATCAGCCGCGCCGCCTCACCTTAAGAGTTCTGCCTCACCTCGAGACTGCGATCAACCGCTCTCCACTTCCGGCAAGAACCGCCCAGCGATCTTCGCGCGACCCACTTCCGGGCCCTCACTGGGCGCGGCTCCCCCACCGGAAATGAGCCTCCGGCAAAATCGCTAGGCTAGACCCTGAGCTGGAAGTCTGGCCCCCGGCTCGTAACTCCGCCCCTATTCGCACCGCCTGCAGGAGAGAAATGGGCTAACCCAGAAGGCGCTGAGAAAAAAAACCCGCCCCCAAGGCGGGAGCGACCCGGCTGTGTGCCTTTATGCCTGTGTGCATCCGTGCGTGTGTACTGGCCGGGCCACGCCTCCTCAGTGCCGTAAGGAGCTGGCACCGCCCTCTGAGGCCAGGGCCAATGAAGGGCCGAACTCATTGGCTAAGCTCCTCCTCCGGGAAGGAAAACAGATGAGTGGCTGGTTCTCCTGTCAATTTGTGTCAATGGCAAAGCCGGTTCCTTTCAGGGAATTCGGGAAGGGTCTTTGGAAAGGCTATCGGGCTAGAGTCTCTGAGGACAAGGTCCCGGTCGACCGTCAACTTTCTGTGTTGATTGAGGCCAAATTCTGCCTCTCTCTGGACGTGCGTACCCCGGTTTCCTCGTTTGGGATGTGGGAAGGCAACAGGTCTGGCCAGCGTTCCAAGAGGACCTGAGAAGTCAGTCTGGGCGTGAAGAGTGCGGCCAGCTACCGCGCCGTGGACCAGCCCCAGCTTCCTCAGCCCGAGGCTGGGAAGGTGGAGAAGAACTGCCCTCTCCCCACTTCCTGTTTGCTTGGTGCACTCTGTGACCATAGATGGTCAGGTCTGGAGCTGCGTGCAAGCCTCCGCCCACCGGCTTTGGAGTCCTTCCTCCCCGTGCTCAGGGTGTGGTCCCTGAGAATAAAATAAAAGGGATTAGAGGAGGTCTGCCCAACTCCGCTAATTTCTGTTATTGTGACATCCTCAGTAAGGGCTGGTGTGCCGCAGCGGCTAATCCAGTCCTGGCGCGGTTCCGTACGGTGGCTGTAGCCCGCAAGGGAGACTTCGCTTCCTTGCATCTTTGGACCGGGCATCTCATCTTTGTTCCCTCGAGACTCATTTTCCAACCAGTTATTATCCTCCTACAGTGATTTATTTCCAGAAAAAAAAAATTGGCGAGTCCCACACTTCCCACCCCTTCAACCGAAGGACTGCCCATCTCCATGTTCAAGTTGAATGCAGGCATTATATGCAAGAGGTAGTCATTTAGCAAGTACAGTTTCTGCAATAATAGCTACAGTTTACTGTGTGGAGACGACCTCCGGGCCTGTGCTGGACTATGTGAGCACATTTCTTTTAATAGCAACTCTGCAGTAGGTGCCCTTACATTCTCTGGTTTTCAAATTAGGAAGCCAAGCAACTTGCCAAGGTTACAAAGTAACTGTGGAACTTTGAAGGGAGCACAACTGACCCCAAACCCAGGGAGTTTAATTATTCACTCTGATGGACCATGTTGAATTCCTTTGAAACAGTGAGTGAGTGACTCTGGCTGTTGACATGCTGGACTTCCCAGTCCGGGCTTGAGCCCCTTACTAGGAGCCAAACTTTGGTCAGGTTACTTTGCACAACTTACTGGGCCTTTTCCCAGTTTTATGAGTCTCTACATGTTTAAAAGAAAGATAACAACAAAGTATGGTGGAAAAATCATAGTATATTTTAAATATTTACATTTAACAAAAAGTACACACATTTTCTCTCTGTAACTTTATTTGGACATAACATCAAAAGGTTAAATTTAAGTGTATGAAGGCTAAGGACAAATAGGCCCCCTGCCTCTTTTTTTTTATATGGTCTTGGAAATTTAACCCAGGACCTTTGCACTGAGCAAATCCCCATCCCTATCCCCATTCTATTTTTTATTTTGAGACAAGGTTTCCCTAAATCGCTAAACTACCAAGGAGGGCCTGGAACTTCCAATTCTCCTGCCTCACTCTCCAAAGTATGAGGGTTACAGGTGTGTGCCACATGTGGACATCTTTATAATCTTTGCTTCTACACTGAGCCCTTCTAAATTTTTTTGTGAAGTGGAAACACAAAATGTTCCTAGAGGTTTCGAAAGGAGAGGAAGAAACAGGAAGGACAATGAAGAAAGAAAATGGCCTTATCTGTAAAATGGGAGACTGAGGCAGGAGAATTGCAGTGAGTTAGGCTAGCCTCAGCTACATAGGGAGTTGGTTTTGTTTGTTTGCTTGTTTATTTGGTATCAGGAATTGAACTCAAGACCTTGCTCTTGGCAGGCAGGTGCTGTGCTGCTGAACTACATCCCTAGCCCTACATAGTGAGTTTAAATTCAGCCTAAACTGCACAGCAAGACTCTATCTAAAAAAAACCAAAACTGATGATAAGTCACGTGGTTGTGATAAAAACAGAAGTAATAACCTAAGTGTGAGTGATCTATACAAGTAACACAGCCTGGATATATTTGTGTCTTTCCGCAGTGTTGGACATCACTGAGTAACAATAACCTCACAAGCTACATCAATTCAACCAGCCTTATCAGGCCAACTATTTGGAGTCACTCCATAGCCAACAAAGCAAACAATCGTAGGTTCTTTTATTCTACTCCTTTTTTTTTTTTTTTTCCTGAGACAAGTCTTGCTCTGCAGTTCAGGCAGGCCTGGAGCTCACTTTGTAGCCCAGGCTGGTCTCGAACTCGCAATGATCCTCCTACCTCAGCCTCTGAGCGCTGAGATTACAGGCGTGTGTCACCATGCCCAGCTCTATTTTTTTTTTTATCCTTTCAAAAATCAGCTCTCCAATTCACTGATTTTTCCCTCTTTTTTTATCAGTACATTTTAGATACACAGAATGATCACATTCATCAGAGGGAATTTGTACCCGTACATGGTACATCTCGCTCCTTCTTTTGTTCCCTTTCCCCTCCCCTCTCTTCAATCCCTCTTCCCCTCCTCATTTACAAAAGCTTTGTTTCCATGTTTTTCTCTTCTCTTCCTTTTTATTTCTTGTCCCTTTCTTCCCTTCCCCATCCTCTCTCCCTCATTCCCCTTCTCATTTGAACATTTTGTTCCCATTTCCCAATACCTATTGTACATTTTGATCCTTATTTACAGCTTCAGTTTCTTACATCAGAGAAGCAATGAGGTATTGAAACATATGTGTCTGAATTATTTCATATAAGAGTATGGTCTAAAGGTGCATCCGTTAGGGCTGGGGTATAGCTCAGCAGCACAGCTCCTGCCTAAAAAGTGCAAGGTTGTGAGTTTGAGTCCCAGTACCAAAAAAAAAAGAAAAGAAAGAACGGTGCACCCATTTAGCTAGAAATGTCTGAAGTTTATCCTTCTTTATGACAAAATAGTACTCTATTGTATTAAAAAAAACCCACTTCTTTCTTATCCATTTATCAGTTAATGAGCATTTGGGCTGCTTCCAAGATTTAGCTATTATGAACTGTGCCACTGTAAACATGGATGTGCATATATTGCTATGATATGATATTTTCATTCTTCTAAAAAGCTATCAAGAGAGTGAATAGCTGAGACAAATGGAGCCTCTAGGGTCAGTTTTTTATTTGTTTGTTTTGTTTTGTTTCTGGCTTTGAGCTCACTTTGTAGCCCAGGCTGGTCTTGAACATGTAATGATCTCCTTTCTCAGCCTCCCAAGTGCTGAGATTACAGGCCTGTGCCACCACACCCAGTTTACTAGTTTTAGTTTTGTTAGCAATCTCCACATGATTTCCCCTGTGATTACACCAGTCTACACTCCCATGAACATTTGTTATTGGTTGATTTCTTGATTATAGCGATTCTTCTGGAGTGAGATGAAATCTCAGCATTGTTTTAATTTACATCTCTGGAATGACCAGTGATGGTGAACCTTTTTTCATACATTATTTGCCATTTCTACTTCTTCATCTGAGAAGTGTCTACTCATTCAGATGCCCATTTTTGGAGTGGATCTGTACATTTGGGGGATCTGATTTTTTTAAGTTCTTTATATATTTTAGATATTAATCTTTCATCTGAGGAACAGCGAACAAAAATTATTTCCCACACTGGGGGTTATCTTTTCACTTTGTTGATGGTCTCTTTTGCTGTGCAAAAGTTTTTTTTGTGTGTGTTTTTGAAGCAGGGTCTTGCTATGTAGTTCAGGTTGGCCTTAAGCTCACTTTGTAGCCCAGTCTGGTCTCAAACTCAAACTGGCAATGATCCTCCTACCTCAACCTCCCGAGTGCCAGGATTACAGGTGTGCGCCACCACGCCTGGCCTTGCTGCTGTTGTTGTTTCTTTGGATTTTTTGTGTGTGTGTTTTTGTGATAGGGTCTCCACAAAAGCTTTTTAAAAGGATAAGATCCCGGCTGTGGAGTCTTTGTGATAGTGCCTGTGTGATTGGGTCTTTGTTCATAAAGCCTTTGCCTACACCGTTGTCTTCAAGAGCTCTACAAAATCTGTCTCCCAGCAGATTTAGTATTTTTGTTTTAATATTTAGACCTTTGATCCATTTAGGTTTTAGTTTAGCACATGGTGAAAAATGAGTCTAGTTTTAAACTTCACCCTGTGGAAAGCCAATTTTTCCAGCACCATTTATTAAAGAGGTTATCTTATGGCCAGGGATATAGCTCAGTGGCACAGTGCCTGCCTGACAAGTGCAAGCTCCTGAGTTCAATTCCTAGTACCAAAAAATAATAATAATAATTGTCTTGGTTACATTTTTCTCCTTGCTGAGACAAAATACCCAACGCCCAAAATGAAGAAAGGCAAGGTTTATTAAGCTTACAAGTTTGTGGAGGTTTCAGTCCACACTTGGATGGTTCTGAGTGGCACATGGCAAAGGGCTAACGTTCATGGCAGCAGAGCACAGCAAAAACAAACAGCAAAAGGGAGAAATGGAGGCAAGCAGCCTCTTTCTACCTCCCTTATGTTGTAAACAGGCTACCCCACCCAGAGGGCGTGTAGCTCTCACACAATCTCCATGCCCTCCTCTTCCACAGGCTCAGGATGTATACAAAGTAAGCGCCTTGGCTTCCTGCTGAGTCACTCAGCCAAACCTCTAGACTCCCCAAGTTGATACAATGTATCAACCGTACCTGCAGAGTGGGGTCCTTGCTGTTGCTATACCTGACCATGTGGTTTAAAAGCCTTTGGAAATGGCTTGTGGGAAGAGCTTGAAAAGGTTGGAAGATGTCACCTGAAAGAGATGCCCTACAACACGGTGGGCTGTTCTATCTGAGAGATTCTGGTCAGAGGTCAGAAGACCAGAAGGTTGGTAGAAATCGTGCCAGTAAAGACAAGGTTCAGGAGCTTTCTGTTGGGAAGAAGGACTGCATTGATTTTGGACTCCAGATGATGTATGTTATGGCTTGGCAGAAAGTTTGTCTGCATTTTGCTCATGTCCAGAGACTGTGCCTAAGACTAATTAAGGGCAGCAGTGAACTGATTAATCCGGCCAAAGAAATTTCAAGGCAGTCAAATGGGGCAGTGGCATGGCTATTCTTGGGGGCTTTTAGCCAGATTTATATTGAGAATCAAGAGCAAAGAGCCCAGCAGAATGATTTAAAAGTGAGTTTGGCCAGAAAGGAAGCTCCAGTAAAGTTGTGGACTGCAGAGATAAGACTGAGGAGATCTGTATTGCTGAGAAGGAGCAAGAGAATGGAAAAGATGGCGCTAGGGTATCACAAGAAGCAGCAAGTCTCCACCTTTTGCAGCCTCAAAACTGTAAAGGTGAGAGATCTTGCCTTGAGAAGGAAGCCAAAGAGCACCATGTTCCAGAATGGCAGCGGCATAGAGAATTTGCTCCTCAGAATTGGATTCAGTGTGCCCAGCAATCCAGGCACTCAACCCCTGTGGCCAAGACAAAGGAAAGTTTGGCTACTGTTCCAAGTGGCAGCAGACCTTGGCATCATCCACGTGGCCCTGGCTTTAGGTGGAAGGAAAATGCAAGAGTTCTGAGGTTGAAGAAGCTTCCACCCAGATTTCAGAAGTCCTGGGAGGCCAGGCAATGTGCCCCTGAGAGGGCAATAACTGAAGCTGTGAGTGTGAAGCAAAAGGTACGCTGGAGACCTCAGAAGTTTAGAAAACACAGGACTGTGGATTATCTGAGGAAAGCTGCAAGGAGGCACCAAAGTGAGCCTAAGAGAGAAGTCATGGAGGCTGTAACCACCAGAAATGCCATAGGGATGGACTCACGCAAGCCTTTTGGAGCTCACAATGTGCCACAAGTTGCTTCAGAGGCTGGATGTGGAATAACAGGACACAATGTTAGCCCTGCTAGATTTTGGACTTGCTTTGGTCCCAGTGCTCTATATTCCCCTGTTGGTGCCTTTTGGAATGGTAATGTTTCTTTTGTGCCATTGAATGTTGGAAGTGTTTAACTTTTCATTTGTACAGGGGCTTGTAACTAAAGAGTTTGCCTCACATGTGGGAGAAGACTTGGGACTTGGACTTTACAGCAATGCTGAAACTGTGGACTTTTGCAACTCTTGCAGATGGACTAAATGCTTTTTGCATAAAGGGATGTACCTGAGTCTTTAGGGGGTGAAATGTTATGGTTCTAAGGTAACATAATGTCTTTGTTATCTGGAAACTAGTTTAAAGAAATGTGACTGGTTGCCAAGTTGACAAGGGGTGGATTGTTATGGTTGATACATTGTGTCAACTTGGGGAGTCTAGAGGTTTGGCTGAGTGACTCAGCAGGAAGCCAGAGTGCTTACTTTGTATACATCCTGAGCCTGTGGAAGAGGAGGGCATGGAGATTTTTGGAGTGCTACACACCCCCTGGGTGGGTGTAGCCTGTTTACAACATAAGGGAGGTAGAAAGAGGCTGCTTGCCTCTGTTCCTCCCTTTTGCTGTTTGTTTTTATTGTGCTCTGCTGCCATGAACGTTTGCCCTCTGCCATGTGCCACTCTGCCTCAGAACCAACCAAGTATGGACGGAAACCTCCACAAACTGTAAGCTAAATGAACCTTTCCTTCCTTCATTTTGGGCATTATCATAGTAGCTTTATAGTAATAATTTCAAGTCAGGGAGGATGATGCTCCCTGCCATGCCTTGTTGCCCAGAAAAGCCTTTGCTATTCTAGGTCTCTTCTGGCTCCAAATTAACTTTTAGGATTGTTTTCTCTAATTCTGTGAGATATGCTAATGGTATTTTGATTGGGGTTGCATTAAATCTGTACAGCAATTTTGGAAGTATAGCCATTTTCATTATATTGTTTCTTCCTACTCAAGAACAGGGGAAATCTTTCCATTTCCTGATATCTTCCATCTCCCTTTTCAGAGTTCTGTAGATTTCAATGTAAAGTTCTTTTACTTCCTTCATTGGATTGATTCCTAAGTATTTCATTCTTTTTTTTAAATTTTATTTTAAAGACAGAAGAATGGAGACACATGAACCAGAAAAGCCATAAACAATACAGAAAATACAAAGTTATACAGAATATAGTAGGGAATTAGAACTGGATGTTGTATTACATGGTTATCTTCACATTAGTTAACACAAAAACATTAAAGGAAATACCAAATTATAGATAAGATAGTAGGGAATTTGCACTGGATGCTGTATAATATAAAGTTATCTTCATTTCTG
>PVLD010028606.1:0-19206 GCA_004027595.1 Dinomys branickii
CCAGTCTGGATTTTTTTTTTTTTTTTTTGCGGTACTGGGGATCCAACTCAGGACCCTGCCCTTGCTAGGCAAGCGCTTATTCCACTGAGCTATATCCCCAGCCCCAACTCTGGATTTTTTGTTTCTTTATTTTCTTAAATTTTTAGATTTTTCCTGTAATTAGGTTCCATACTTAGTCATACAATTTGACGTATATCACCCAGACAAGGTGATAAAATGGAAATTTTCAACTGACAGATACTGGACTGAGTAGTCAACATTATGATTAGGGTTAGGTTTAGCCCTAACAAGTATTTCTGTAGTATACATCTAAATGTCCTCATATGCCCTGTAACGGCTTCAGGTTTATAATTTCAATGCAGTGGTGTGATTCAGCCTCAGAAGGATTTAAACATTGGCTTGTTTTACTCTTTGAAAAGCAGAACTTCTGAGGTGCCCAGAATTTATTATAGAAATGACTGCACGCATTACTTGTTTATGTATAGAAATAGTTTAAAATGATGAATAGAACATGTAAATCAGTGAGGACAGAGGACCTGGGCTGCTGTACTCAAGTAGAACGGGGAGGAAGGAATTCACAAGAAAAAGCGGACAATTTACATAGGATATTTTTTCATAAATTTTGCCATTTAAAAATAAGATTTTGGTAAATTTGACTTATCATGATAAAAAATACTTTATTGCTCCAAATCTATGACCATCATGAAAGACTCAAGTAGGACAAGCTGCAGATAATTAGAAAGCCTGTGTCTCTTGTACAGATCATTTTGCTTTTTCTTTCTGAGGAAGCGATTCTGGTTGCCATAGTGCTTGTATTGTCAAATGTTTGCTTTTTCTCTGTAATGATTTGATGGAATCAGAAAATTAGTATATTTCAAGAATATTTGTGAAGGCTGCTTATGAAAAGAAAGGCTTCGAGTTTCATGGTGATTTTGTGATGCTCTGTGTTTCTTTGGGGGTCACTGGTTTACAGCACATAGCGAAGGGTCCCCTTTGCATGGGGTTGACAAAAACTAAGAGACCCTAGAAGTAATAAGGGTAAAAGAGTCCCTTATTTTTCTGTGGAGTTGCATGGCTATTAGAATTTGCTTTTGGATATTGGTCTCAAGTTCATTTATGCTCTCAGAATCAAATCTTCATCATTCCATGGAGATTCTTCAACAGGGAAAGAGGCTGATAAGTAGGGGCCATGCACCAGAAGTCACCTCTTAGGCCATGCTTCCTTGTCATGTGAAGTCACTTTCAGATATGTCTTTACTAATAACCTAGGTGTCTTCAAAGTAACACATGTGATAACAGAAGCGTAAACATCATGTGCTTAAGGTCAGAACATTACTGTGGCGAAACTGATATGCCCAAGGAGAGAAACTTTGAACCTGTGAGGAGGAGAGAGGACACCATGGAAAATGTACCCTGTTAAGTCCTGTCTCACCACAGGGGAGTGACTGAGGGTGGGGCTGCCTGCAGCTCTCATTCCGGCCTCCTGCTTTGATTAGGTCTCCTAAGTCCGGATGCACTTTGGTGTCGCAGAAAGCAATGTGACATTGATGGGTATTTTTTGGAGTGATAGGTAAGTGCCAAATACATTGAGTTGTGATAAATTTGATAAAAGTTTAATGCGAGATCTAAACCGCAAGAGTTGTGTCCTCCTCTCTGGGCTTCATTTTCATGATATGAAACTCCAAATTTAACATACCCTCCCCCAAATTCCAGTCATGATAGGGTGTTTAAAAATCACAAATTGAAAAAAATTAACATTGGTTACAATGAAAATCAGTGTTATTTCCCTGGCTAGCATGTATAAGCTTCTGCCTTCCATCCAGAGCCGTGCAATAAATGAATACCCTGATGAATACATTTGCTTTCATAGGTTATAATGCCAAGAGTTTGAAGATACTTTAGGAGTGTAAGTTAGGGAGTGGGAAATGGGGATAAAAGGCAACTTCCAGGGCCACTGCCTCTTAAACCTACAGCTTTGATCTCCTTGATGCAGGGCATTCTCCGGTACATACAATTTCTGTCTAAGTGCAGACAGAAAAGCACATGTAATAACTATAGATCATTGATACTTAATGGACGTAGTTCAAAAAGTCATACTGAAAGAGATGGGAGTTTGACTGTGCTTTTTATACCTCTTCTGTGTGTTTTAACATTTGTGTAATTGTGTCACTGCGAGTTACATATGCAGTAATGCTTACCATTTCCAATCGACTTGTTCGGACCTGATACATATTTACCTATCGTATTTCTGTGTGTTAATATAAGGATATTGTCTGTTGTATGGTATCTTATTGAGTGTAATAGATTCTGGCAGGTACTTTAGTATTTTCATTGTATACCCTGATGTTATTTGCAAGTGCATACCGTTTTATATATTGCACATTATTCTATGCTTTTTTTTTTTTTTTGGTTCTATACTTTTGTCTGAATCTATGGACATAATTGTAGGACTTTTGTCCTCTAGATTTTAACATATTGGACTACATTAATTTTTCAATAATGCCGCTAATACTTTTAATAGTTTCTTCTCTATTATCGTGTGTGATGTGCACAAATGTAGAGCAATGTAGTGACCTATTTTCTGTGAAATGGTCATCATTTCTATGTTTGTGTCATTTCATCTCTGGAGCTCACCTCCCTGAGGCTCAGGCATGGCCCTGTTAGTGTCCCTGTTTGCCTTGGTCTCATACTCCCCAAAGAAAGGCATCCAGAGGGACGAGACGCACTCAGCTCACAGCTCCATTGACGCTGTTTCCTCTGCACTGTTTTCTCTAATTAGCTGAGATTAATATGTTGATTCTTTTCTAATATATACACTCATTGTTCTTAATATGTGTTGAAGCACTCATTTGGGTCCATGAAATAATGAAAATCCTGCATTTATTGTCATGCATTGTGGAACCCTTAATAAGGAAGTAAACTTTATTAAAATGTGTCATTTAAAAATTTGTAATTTGATGTCTCGTTCTGAAGAGTATTTTAAGTATGGTTCTGAAATTCAGTTCTAAGTTTCTGCCAGTATTATGTGAGAGCTTGCTTTGCATGATGTCTACTCCTTGGACTGTTACTTCTTTATTGTGGCTCTGTCTTATGTTTATGTGAAGACAGCGTGCTCCACATTTATGAGGTAAAACATTAGATAGAATCTATCTGGTAAATCCCTTTGAAATAAGATCTGGTTAAATTATATTTGATTTCAAAGCATCCTCTGGCTTAACTGTCAGTTACTAATGGAATTGCTTTGAATCCTCCAATATATTGTTGCAAATAAATGATTTTTCCTTTTGATTCCTGCTTTTGCTTATGTAGTTTGCTCCACCTCTTGTAGGTTATGCTTTAAGATATGGAATGTGTTTTTTTTTTAAATCTTCTGGTTTTATCATCCTGTGATCACTGTAACGTTTATTTACTTTGAGGTACATATTGAATATTGAGAACTCGATAGAGCTTCAGTAGAACTTCTTGCATCAGTTCTCCGTTGTCTTTTTGTGTAGCTTTCTATTTAATCTCTCCTCATCAGTACCCCCATACTGAGCCCTGTTCTCCAGGTGATCAGTCAGAGCATTTGCTCCATAGCCCAGGTTCTACATACTGATCAGCTCTGATCCCTGTTCTCTCCTTCCCTGATAATCAGACCTGTTCTGATAATCTCACCTGTTCTCCTCATGACCTGACTTGTTCTCTTCTTCATCAGCGTGTAGTGTTCCACCGTTGCTTGTTGTGGATTTGTAGAACTCAAATTTGCAACTGTACTTTGCTTCGTGCTACCTAACATGTGCACTGTCTCATCATTTCATGTCTGAAGGCAGATAAACAGATATAAATTATTAACTACTTTGTATTCAAATTTACTTTGTAAATAATTAAAAGCACATTTTAATATCAAAACCTTACCGATGAGATTTAATTGTAACAATGAAAGTGACCCAGGTGTACTCAGATTAGTTCAATATTAGGCCTCAGGGAAAGGAGGAAAGTGTCCAGGTGGTAAAATCCCACATGTCAGAAGCTGTACTTGCATTATCAATAAAAGCTTTCCTTCTTTTGCAACTTCCAAAAGTTACCATGTGTGTTTCCCATGGAGACTGTTCTTTTAGCTTCTTTACTTTAGTTTTCAGTAAGGATTACAGAAGTTGCACAGAGAAGTATTTTGTGAGGTTTTGGTTTTTATTTATTTCTCACGATTGCTCACAAGGTCTGAGGTGTGAATCAAGGCTGAGGTGCTGTCCCGTGCATTCTGTTGGTCTCAAGGGTTCCTGGCTTTTAAATTTTACTTGAAAAGAATCACATGTATTCCCAAGAATAGGACAATGTATTTTCTAGACATTGGAAAGGAATCATTTGTCTGTGGATTTTGATCAACTCCAAAGTAAGGCGGAAGTGTGGCACGTAGCTGCTGATTCTCTATTCTTGAATAAATGTATTTTGTTCAACCACACTTCAGTGTTTTCTTTGGTGATGTTCAGAAATGAGATTTGGATTTGACTTCTACTCAGTAATTCTCTTGAGTCAGATATGTTGTAGTTAATGCTTAGATTTGTGTTCATCGATCTTAACTCTGCACAAAATCGTCATACTGTGTACCCTGCAAGTGTTTTCTTGTTAAACGCCCATTTTCCTTGGATTTCAAATACTCCTATTTGTGATGCCAACATGATTTTCTTCTGAGGAAGCACATTTTTATTTGAGTGGTTTTCAGTATAAATTCCAAGGACATTTTAGTGTATCCTTCTCATTTCCATAGTTACCTATATCCCAGGCTTGTAGAGTCCAGATATCAAAGGACATACATGCTTCTCCATGAATGTAAATGAAACACCTTAATCTTTCTTCTAGAGATATGTAAAATGAGTTGATCATGAGCCAATATTCTATTTACTTGTGGATCCATTGGCAGTTGTCTTCCTTTCCTGAGATCCCTTTGTCCATCTCTATTAATCATCCACTGATGTAAAAGTTGGAATTGGTACATCTTTGATGTATATTATGCAAGGAGTCCCATTGCTCACAAGGTACTGAATACTTGTACACAATAGTCTTTCATTTACTTACAGATCCAATTTTTAACTAATCAAAAGTGTTATTAGTGAGTGAATCAATATTTTTATGTTGCGTGTATTTATTTTTGTCTTTTGTAGACAGAATGTCTCTATGCAGTTCAAGCTGACCTTGAACTGAATTATTATCCAAGACTGGCTGCGAACACACAGTGATCCTTTGTATGAGGCCCCTAGTTCTAGTACTATAGGCCTGCACCTCCCCACCTGCTTTGAATCTGTAGTATTTGAATGTTCGTTTCTGTTGGGGAGTGTGAGGAAGTAGGTCACCTTGTAATGTTGACTGTCCTTACAACATAGCCCAGACTAGACGTTGAACTCATGGCAATCCTGAAATTCATGACAGTCCTCCTACATAAGTCTCCCAAGTTCTGGGAGAACAGGTATGTGCCACCTCATTGGGCTGAAGTTTTACTTTTGTATTTGCTGATTGGTTACTTTGCAGTATCGTATTTTTCATTGCATTTCATATATTTTATTTATATTCTTTCTCATATTATCCCCCTTTGCACCACAGTAGTATTTCTCATGTTGAAGTGCAAGCAGATAATTTGGTGGCCGTATGCTATAGGTTTATATGCTACTATATAAACCTTGTGCAACTTTCATGGTCTGCATACTGGTTGAGTAAAACTTTATTTTGTTTAATATTTGATTACTATTATACCTTATTTATTATTCAATTAAATATTTTTCTGTAACAACATAACAGGTTTAAGACTGTCAGTGTGACAGAGCAAAGTACAAAGGAATATGGACTTATTGCTGTGAAAAAAGAGATTTATAAAGCGATATAGTATATGGTGTGTCAGACCCTTTCCTTAGATGTTGCTTGGCTTCTGTGTGGTGTCAGTGGTGATTTGCAGGCTCGCTGATGAGATCTGCTTCAAAGAAAGTGGAAATTATAATGCAGGTGACCCTGTCGTGGCTTTGCAAAGTGTTGCAGTCCAGCATCAGAGTGAGTGTGTGGAAGTATTTGTACGTACATGGGTTTGAGGACCAAGCCTGCAGTTAATATTTTAAAAAAAAATCTTCCATTCCATTTTTTTGAGAATATCTGAGATATATCAGTTAGCTTGTCTGAACTTCAGGAAATGTACCATTATTTAGGAGACAGTGACCTTTGAGGATGTAGCTGTGAACTTCAGCTCCGCAGAGTGGGCTTTGCTGACTGCATCTCAAAAGAAGCTCTATAGAGGGGTGATGTGGGAAACACTGATGAATATTCATGCTGTAGGTAAGTGTGATACCTTTTTCTTACAATTGAATCATGGCGCATTAATTATTGCTCAGTGACATAGCATAATATAATTGAATGTTATAAAATTTTGGAGTATATCTCAGGCCTGGTTATATTACACCATCAGTATAATTGGAATGTGTAAGTTTTTATGTAATAATAGAAGATTTTTGTTCTTCTGTGTCTACAATACAGGATGAACATGGGATAACCAGGAAATTGAAGAAGAGGACAAAAATTGCCCGAGAAATCTAAGGTAATCTTCACTGACAAGAAGAAGGTTATTTGCTCCAAAAGTCATTGTGTGAGCAGAGATCCTACAGTGAAAGAAACAGAAGAAATGAGACCACATTCCAATTCACTGAATCTCACAAAACTGTCCAGAGATGCATTCAGGTTGACTTTGTATTAACTGTCAATGCACAGAAAAATATTTGAATTTAGAAAATGTATTGCACTGACACTATGCAACCAATGACACTACCTGCTATATCAGTATAAAAAATATCTTCATGATCAACATCATGGAAATGTTTGACTTTACATTTAAGTATTATGCATAGGTATATAGGAAATGAGTAAATTTTCAGAGAAACTCATCTTCAAAGTAAACATTTAAGTCTTGATGTGTAAGTGAGATATTTATGATCTAGAAAATTTGTCACACGAAAGCTGTATTCAAAGTGCAATTGAATGGTAGTGCTCTCATACCAAGTACTTGGGAATCATCCTCCACAGTATTGAGCTGTTCATGTTTATTATTCTTAGAAGTCTCCCTCATACATTGTTGGTGGGAAAGTAAAAGAGAACCATTATAATAATCAATATTCTAAGGTATCCTAAGTAAAAAAAAAATGTGTTTCCATTTCATCCAGGTAGAGAAGTCCATGGGTATGTGCTTTTTAATATTTGAGCCAGGGTTCACACTGCACTTCAGGTTGGCCTTGAACTTAATCTACACCTCAGGCTGGCCTCCAACTAAGTGAGATCCACCTGCATCAGCCTTGTGAGTGTTGAGATTACAGTAGTGTGCCATTAGGCTTGTCGATCCTCCCACTGTATTCTGAAATATGTTAAAATCATCAAATTTTAGTCATCCATGCAGTGCTCTATTTAAAGCATGACAGAAATTGTTCTTCATCATATCTGTTTTGTAAACAATTCCCAATATCTAAGCTGTGGAAGGAGCCCGGATGGATGCCCATTCCTGGATTCCTAGGTAAAGAAAATGTGGGGATGGTTGAGCATGGCGCTGCATTCTTGTGATCTCAGCAGTTGGGAAAGCTCAGTTGGTGGATGACAACTTGAAGTTCAGCCACAGAAAGTTAGTGGTCAATTAGAATCTCTCTCAAACCAGGAAATACTAAATCTGAAAATGTGATTCAGTGCTAAAACCTGAGTTTAACTCTCCTCACTAAAAAATATGCTACATAAAGAGCAATGGTATAATTTTCCTAAAAGACAGAGTTGTGATTCCATCCCAAAATATTAAATGAAATTGGGCAGACGCACAAAGGGAAACATCACAGGTTTTCTCTTAATTGGGAAATTAAAAGTCTATTTAGGTAGTACCACTAAGGAGAGGTGACAGGGAGCAGAGCTCCCCCCTACTGGAATGGGAAAGTTTCTCAGGATAAATAGAGAAGGGAGGAGGGATAGGGCAAGTATATCACATAATCAACATTTGATTCCTATCTACCCATCACCTAAAATGAAACTTGATATTACGTATTAGAAAAATATACCTATTTAAAACTCAGAAAGAAAAGCACCTTTTTTAGAATGAATGGTATGTTTCAATATATCCTTGAGGTCAGTAAGTGAATTCATCAACAAATTTCCTTCAGATGCATGAAACCAAACTTTTCATCTTAAGTGACAATTTATAACATGGAGATCTTTTCATTGTTATGGATAGGTTTCTTTTACTTTACAGATATGATGAAGACAATTATTTGGAATTGGAAGAGAAGCTCTATAAATGTAATGAACATGGAAATGCCTACAGTGATTTCCTGTCCTTTCAGAAGCCTGAAATGGTAAAGACTAGAGAGAAACTCTATCGATATGAACAATGTGGGGAGGCCAAATTTCATGTTAGTGAACAAAGTCACCCTGGAGAGAAAACTTTTGTATGCTAGAAAAGTGTGAACGCCTCCACAACAAACATTGATGAAATCTATACAAGAAAGTGCAATTTGGGGAATGCATACTTGTACAAGCACTGTGAGAATAGTTTTACTCCTTCATATTATAGTCACATACATGAGAGAAGAAATCCTGGGGAAAAACCTCATCTAACTAAGAAATATGTAAAAGCATTAGCTCTTAGTAATGTCTTTCAACAACATGAAAAAATTCACACTATAGAAAAAACCTATGAATGTGAGCAATATGGGAAAGCATTCAGTACACACAGTCAGTATCAAAGTCACAAAAAGACTCATACTGTGGAGAAACACTATGTATGTAAGCAATGTGGGAAATGTTTTGGTCAGAATAGTAAACGTAGAGTACATGAAAGAATTCACAGTAGGGAGAAACCTTATGTTTGTGAGATATGGGGCAAAAGATTTGTTGATAAGTCCACATGTTGCAGTCAAAGACGAATCCACACTGGGGAGAAACCCTATGTATGTAAGCAATGTGGGAAATGTTTCTCTCGGAATAGTATACTTAGAGTAAATGAAAGAATTGACACTGGGGAGAAAACCTATGTATGTAAGCAATGTGGGCAAAGTTTCTATCTCAATGCTAAACTTAGAGAACATGAAATAATTCACAGTGGGGAGAAACCGTATGTATGTAAGCAATGTGGGAAATGTTTCTCTCGGAATAGTAAACTTAGAGTACATGAAAGAATTCACACTGGCGAGAAACCCTATAAATGTAAGCAATGTGGGAAATCTTTTACTCGTAATTGTATTTTGCGAAGACACCACAGAATTCACACTGGGGAAAAACCCTATGCATGTAAGCAATGTTGGAAAAGTTTCTCTCATAGTAGTACACTTAGAGAACATGAAAGAATTCACAGTGGGGACAAACCCTATGTATGTAAGGAATGTGGGAAATATTTCTCTCAAAATAGTAATCTTAGAGAACATGAAAGAATTCACACTGGGGAGAAACCTTATGTATATAAGCAATATGGGAAATGTTTCTCTCAGAATAGTAATCTTAGAATACATGAAAGAATTCACACTGGAGAGAAACCCTATGTATGTAAGCAATGTGGGACATCTTTTATTGATAATCGTACTTTGCAAAGATACCACAGAATTCACACTGGGGAGAAGCCCTATGTATGTAAGCAATGTGGGAAATCTTTTATTGATAATCATACTTTGCAAAGACATCATAGAATTCACACTGGAGAGAAACCTTATAAATGCAAACATTGTGGGGAATCTTTCAGTAAAAATACTAACCTACTTGTACATGAAAGAATTCACTCTGGGGGAGAAACCTTAGGTATGTAAGCAATGTGGGATAACTTTCAGTCATAATTGTACATTAAAAAGACATCACAGAATTCGCACTGGGGAGAAACCTTACGTGTAAGCAAGTGGAAAAAGCATTTCTACACAGACAATCACTATAAAACTCATGGAAGAAATCACACTGGGAGAAAACATATCTGTGTGAGAAATGTGGAAAAAGATTTGCTGATAATGCCAGTTTTTGTTGACATAGAAGATCCCTCACTGGGTAGAAACACTATGCATGTAAGAAATGTGGGAAATCTTTCTGCTGCAAGGGTGATTGTCAATAACATGAAAAAGTTCGCAATGGAACGTAACACTATGCCTGTGAACAATGGGGGAAAACATTCATTGTAGCAAAATGCCGCCAAATACCCAGAACTTACAGACAAGGAGGAAAGCCCATGTATGTAGGCATGGAGAAGATTTGTGGTAAGGTTTTTCATTTCAGAAACATAAAATTCCCTTACACTGGGGAGTAATTTTGCATATGAGATATGTGAGGGGAAATTCTGCTGTCAGAGATGCTAACCTTCAGAAAGAAGTCACACTGTGGCCCAAGTGTTTGTGTGCAGTGTGGGATAGTATTCAGTATACAGGGGTATTTTCAAATATGTGAAACAAATAACAATGAAGTGAAACTCTATATGTGTGAGACTATTCTGAAACTACTTTGATGACTGTTCATGTGGAGAAGACCTTTAGAAGTAATAGAAAATATTTTTGGCAATATACTTTCATGAAAACATACTCGGTGGAAATGTACTAAAATGTACACATTTTGTGTTTTAGTAAATTGTACTTGAATATCTGATCTATGTGTATAGCATTGCTATTAAAAATCACACCTTTTTAAGAAAATTCAAGAATACTGCAGAGTTTTTTCACAACTTTTTTGAGTCACCAGTGATCAGTCTTTATGAATGGCACCCATTTATCTTATGAACATTTTCTCACACCTAGATCTGTGGTTGTGCCTCAGTGTATCTAGAAGAAGTTAGATAGACACATTCCAAAGTGTGCTTTACCAGGTTGCATGAAGTGTCTCTTTGTAGACACGCTTATGCTAAGATAAAAAAATCACAAAAGCAAATGTTATTTCAAAGACTTTTAACTTTATGAGTATATCTAGTATACAGTATAAAGTTTCCTCTTTGGAAGGCATTTGATTTATAGTCGATCTGGGTTCTTTCTTCTTGCCTTTCTCATTTCCTCTTCATGTGTTACATTTATTTCTCGCTCATCTCCAGCTTTGAAAGATGTCTTTTCCTATTGCCTATGAAATATGTACTTTTATACAAGCAAAAGTTAAACACCATTACTCTAGCATTAAGTCAGTCATCTATAAATAGCAATATTCTGAATATGCAAGGGTGTCAGGATTCCCTACAAGTTCCTAGCGTTCTAAAGAAAATGCACAGAATATGTTTAGCAGAAGTGGGACAGTAAGTGATGGGAATGAGAGCACACTGTGACTGCAGAGATGTAGAACCCCTAGTGTGCAGTGCAAGCATGTGATAGTCACAAGTGTGAGAATTAAATGCATAGGAACTGAAGCATGAGCTGTCCTTAGCAAACACTTCATACAGGCATGCAGGGGTTGTAGTACCCACCTCTGCCCCTGGCTGTCCAGTCTTTGGGGTTTGGCACCAGCTAAACAATCATAGACTTTCTTCATGTTGTACAAATAGTGGCATTGCAGAAGAGTGTCATGATATTAATAATTCGTAAATGGAAGATGACAAGGTTTCAATCCTGTTTTATTCTCAGTAGCATAAAATTAATGCCACTTTGATCTACCATTTATCTCACTTTATTTCAATATTAAGCTGTCCTGTGATGCCACAACATGACATAAAGGTTAACTACAGTAAGAGCTGAGATATGAAGAGGAACACATTCACATGGTGGTGATTACACCCTGGTTAGTATAGTAATTTTACTTCCTGTACCATTGACAATATTCATTTACATATAGCTCATGATATCATTACATTAGTATAAATACATATAAAATGCTGTATGCATTTGTGTGTCTATTTTATGTGTGTAATATGTCACACCTGAATAGCAGAGATAATGGGTTTTCTGCCCTAATAACAATTTTGTTAAATGATCATGGTGGTGACCAATGTTGCCAGCCCCCTGGAGGCCACGTGCGAGGCTCTGCCTTGCTCTTCCCCAGCCATTTTACAATTTCCTACTCCCGTTTTGAATAGCCTGTTTCCCAATTTCCCACCCTCTGTCTGTTCACTGGGTGCCAAGTAGCGCAGATCATCCCCTAAAGCCCTCCCCTCTGTAGCCTGGTCCTATATAGCGCTTGTTCTCCCAGCCATTCCCTCAAAAGCTCCACATCCCTCCTTTTTGCTGTGGGCTTTTCTGTGTCCACAATGAAGGCATTTTTTTACCTTGTTGTATTTATCTGTGCCAAAAATCCTATCCTGAAATACACATGGAATTTTATCCCATTCAGATAAGGAAACTCTACTCTGTGTTTTGTTGTAATGGAAAGGTACACAACTCTTCTATCTCAGGCTACTCACACCAGAAAACAGAATGGCCGAAATTGTTTGAGAACAGACACGATTGAACGACTGGCAAAAACACAAACAGCATTTATATTACCGAGAAAGGCTACACTTTCACCCCATGTTTAAATCTAACAGATTCTCCGAAACTTTCTATATTTGCCATAGGACAATACTTTCATACCACAATGGGCATCTTTTAGGGAGAAAAATGTTAAACCTGCAGCAGGAATACTTTTTTCAAAGGAAAGTGCATTTGTAGTCATGTTTGAGATTTACTATAGAAAGAATGAATAGGTCAGGGTTAATGTAGCTGAGGAAGGTAGATAATTTCAAAGAGTAAATAGAACAGGGCATTCTGTGGTAGATGTCACTGGAAGGCAAGCTTCACCTTGTTTAGGAAGGAACTCAAATGAATGGAGGAGTTCATTTTCCGTTGCCTACTTTGGAAACAATTTGAATACATTGAAGAAATTATAGACTTGGGGCTGGGGATATAGCTCAGTGGAATAAGCGCCTGTCTAGCAAGCTCAGGGTCCTGAGTTCGATCCCCAGTACCGCCAAAAAAAAAGAAAAAAAAGAAATTATAGACTTGTTTTCTGAAAGGTGTATTTGTCAGTTTTAATTTCTCATAAACTATCTCAGCAATTTCCTTTCTACTTTATCAGAATGAGACAGCACTTTAAAGATTTGGGTTCAGACTTCTCATTGCAGTGAACTCATCTGTGTTATTGTGATGCAGAACAATCACACCCTGGTGAAGAGCGCAATCTGGAGCCAGCATAGAAAGAGAAATGAGCTTCCTGTTGACACTTCCTTGGCATCCAGGAAGTCTTCCCTGTGGGTGGTACCTAGCTGGGGAGAACACCAACAGAAAGGGTGATTACAGGGAAAACTGTAAATGGGTGGGAAAACTACAGATTCCTATAAAAGCACTATGAGCTTCTCTGCTTTCCTTGATTCTGACCCTACATTCCTTGCAACTTTCTGTAGGTCTTGAATGTGTTTCTGTCCAGGGTGAACAGGTCCTGAGAATGAGGTACCCAAGGATCAATAAAAAAGTAAGAGGAAAAAGAACAAGAGAGACAAAATTCTGGAATCACGGGGCTTACAGCCTCTTGACTGCAGCCTCGAATAGCATTTTCAGTAACCTCTTATTGAGAAAGAACAAAGGAGGCAACTAGGCTAGTGGCAGCACATCAACCGTTTTAGCATGGACAATACAACTCAATTATCATAGGCTTGAGACTTGACTAAATAGCCATCATGTCACCATTCCTTTCTGCATATCACAGCAAAGCATTTAGAATACAGGCTGGAACTCAGAACGCTTCTGCTAGACTTCTGCCAGAACCCAGCAATCAAGGCTAGGTTAGGCCTGAGGCAATGCATTCAAAGATAAACTAAAGAATGTCCTTCTCCATATCTTTCTAGACAGTACTTTCCTTTTGGCACACATACATTTGCTGCAGTCTCTCTATAACATGTACATGTATAAATCTGAAGTCCATGCTTTGAGATGGACTTCATTTGCATAAGTTTTATGGGATAGATATGGTGGGTAGGGCACTTTTTCTGAGAACCTGAAAGTTTCTTCTGGTGAGAGTCTGAGGGAATGTTAGGTGGGAGAAGGATGCATGTTTACACTAGGAAAGGGACCACCAGCCTGGGATCATCTCCAGAATTGATACTCTGGCTGTCCCCACCACATAACGGGGTCTGAGCCATTGTGAGGCTACATTTTATCAGTCAGTCAAGCCATGTATGTTTCAACAATGTTTAGCTGTCTCAGTGTGGGTTTCCCAGTGAACTTGTTTGAAGAAGTTGGCATTTCTTCACTCCCTGATTGTAAGTTACACTATGCCTGCAAAATAACAGCAGCATACGTATGTACTTACGAGTTATATTCACGTTTTCAGGTTTTTGCTTTTATTATTACTAAAATTATTATTATTTTACTAAATTAAATCCAAGATATTCAAGGTGTGGCCTGCTTGCAATTTATGTACTCTGCTAAGTTGAGGCAAGAGGATCACTAGTTTCTAATTGGAGCCCATCCTGGGCCACTTAGGCACATGGTGAAAGCTTGTCTGCAAAACATGAGGCTGGGTTGAAAGTAACTGTATAAATGTCCGTGATTACAATCCCAATACTGAAATAGGTCTGGTTTCCCAACAAGGCCATGAAACCATGTGGCTCATTGCAAACTTCACACAGATCTCACCTGTTCTCACCAACCCTCCTCTGAGGTTGGATATTATTTTCTTGAGAACAAAGTATGAAATAGGCTGAGTACAATTAATACCAAATTGATAGGTTGAAAAAGCGGGAGTCTTCCACCAAATAAAGTTGAAAGATCTTCCCTGCTCTTGAAAGAGAGGATGAAGCGATTTTAAGTGTAAAGAAACCCAAGTGGACCATCACAGTAGCACACATTTAATCCGGTAATGGCAGCTGTCACTTCGGTCATCAGCCCAGATGCGGAGTCCCTTTCCCTGTACCTTCCATGTCAGGTTTGGTGTTTCATCAGCAGCTATTGTGAGAGGCAGGAAGGCTGCATGAGGTGTGAGTGAGAGAGCAGGAGAGGGAGATCAGGACAATTCATAATGCAGAGTCTTCCTTTATGTTTTTTGCTGCCATATTTTGGACTCCGTCTCATCTGCTGAGAAAGGGCCCAAGAATTTGAGCCTTCCTTGCTGGAGGCCGTCCTCAGAGTGCAGGAACGAAATACCAAGGAAACTGCCTAGAGGCCGGAAACGTGTGTGAGAGGCCAGGTGCTGTGAGATGGATCCAGATGGACTAGATTCGGTCTGAAGAATTTTGGTTTCCCTGTGGCATCCGTCAGGTCTGTGACCTGTCCTCTGTGCTGGTTTCCGCCTGGTCCCTTCAGGTCTGTGCCCCGGGGCTTGACTGGCTGTCAGGCTCCACTATCCGTCCTTTTACTGCTTCAACTTCAGCCTTATGCGAAATTCTGCCTCTTCAGCAGGTCTCCTGCAGCCCCACGCCTCGCCGTGCTTTCTGGTGACTTCATTAGCTCAGGTGGTATCTAGAACGTCTTCTGTGGTGATTGTGCATAGAAAGACATTTTTGTCCACTCCCTTCCCCTCTTTTAGGCCCCTCTTCATCCCCTTAAGCCAGAGTCCATGGGAGCTCCTGGCTACCGGCTCTAAAGTCAGGACTAATGATGCTGCCTCGGTGCAGGCCCGGTGACAGGTCTGTGGGTAAGAGACAGAATGTGATCCAGAGACACTCCCTGCAGTGCTCTGTAAGGCCAGTGACATGGCCTGGTCCATGGAGTGGAACTCCTCATATGATGACATGCTGCTATGTGCCCCTCGTCTCCACCCATGCAGATGGACAGGGCTGGGTTCATCCAGAAAGCAGGACAGCAGTGTGAACTGTCACTCTGTCCTGTCTTCTGAGGGTGGGTCTTCAGCAACCCTTGTCCCTCCTTACATATGCATGATCCCTCTCTCCCCTGCTCTGCCTGTTTTCCTCTTGCCATGAAACTCAGATTTCAGAAACTGGACATCAGAGATGACCCCTTGTATCTGGGACTCACAGTGCCCTCCAGTCCCCAGGTATCCAGAGACCAAGGCACGGCTTATGCCTTGGAGCAAGGACTGGTTGTCCCAGGGCTCACCCTCACCTGGGTCATCTACAAACCCCTCTCAGGTTCAGAATGTTTACATGCCAGGGATGGGAAAGGGCGGCTGCATGGCTCTTGATCACTTCTGCACAAAAATAGCACTCGAACTTACTTTAGAACACAATATTTTAATCTCCTGGCACCAGTTCAGAGAGGGGGGAGGGAGGACCAACACCAAGGCAACAAGTGGGCCCTGAGCTGGTAGGGGTGCCCTCTCCAGAAGAGGGTGGGGCAAAGGCTGCCCAGCGTCCCTCTGCTTTCCGCAGCCCCCACACTCAGACTCTTTGGGAGATGCAGCTAACAAGCAGCCCACAAGGCTGAATTTCACAGCAAGGAGCAAAGTCGGTGCCGGGATAATTCGATTTCTCTACGAGGAGAGCTTTTCTGAAAATGACTACAACAGCACTACAGATAAATTAAAGAAGTAAATAGGAAAGTTATTCGACAGCTACCGGAAGGTTCAGACTATCTTTTGGGGCTGAAACGCAGGGCAATGCACAACTGGGCCAAGCTCTGTCCCGCTGAGCTCCCTCCCCAGCTCTTCACATGTCACACCGACACTGAAGGCAAAAGCCTTCTTCGGCAAAACGGAGGAAGCAGCTATCATGAAGCGGACGTCGGTGGAGAACCTTGATAATTTGACCACGCTGAATGCCAGCGATACCTGTTAAGACACAAGCGAGAGTGTCAACCAGCCTCCTTGTACTTTCCTTGCTGACCTGCGCTGACCTGGGATGACCTCCGCTGTGGCAGACCAAAGAACGCTCAGGACTAGAAAACTGCTGTGGGGGCACAAGCGATAGAACTGTCTTCTCTGCAGTTCACATAAAACAAATGACATCACAGTGGGAGAAACTGGATGAAATGTGTGTATGACAAAGGACAAATACACGAGATGAGTTTCTCAGTGTAAGAGGAAAAGAGATGGACTCTGTCAAGTTTTCATTGTTCTCTTTTGGTTTTTTGCTTTGTGTTTAGCGGTAGTGGGGATCGAAATATTGCGAACACATTTTTGTGTTTTTTTTCCCGGTACCGGGGATCGAACTCAGGACCTTGTGCTTGCGCTTGCCAGGCAAGCGCTTATGCCACTGAGCTATACCCTCAGCCCCGTGAACATATTTTGAATGGCTCGAAAAATAGAAAGAACAGCAGAATAAGGTTTTGTTTTGTTTTGTTTCATCTAGTTCTGCTTTTGGTAGGTACCGCCTCAGCCTCGCGGGTGCTGGGATGGCAGCTGGGTGAGCACCCCCACACTCGGCTGGGAACAAGCATCTTTCGAATAAAACTTTGTGTCAAACATTTAGTATACGGCAAGTACTGTTTAATTCTCAGGGAACATGTGAGTTCATGCAAAGATTGGGTCATGCTAGAGAAGTGTAAGCAAGGGCAAGGGTGCGGCTCAGCGGTGTGGCTGCCCAGCAAGCACAAGGCAAGGCCGGGGCGCTGCGGAGGGCGGGAGGGAGGGCAGGTGGGCGGGCAGGAAAGGGACAGGGAGGGAGGGGGGAGGGAGGGAGAGGAAGCGGCCTGGGCCCTGGCCTGTAACCGCAGCGGTCTGGGAGGACTGCAAATTGGAGCCCAGCCAGGTGTCCTGGCCAATGCACTTGGGAGGCCGCGGTAGGAAGATCATTGTGAGCTGGAGACCAGCCTAGAATGCAAAGTGAGCTGAAGGCCAGGAGGAGCTGCCTAGCGAGACCCTGTCTCAGAAAGAAAATAGCTAAAGAAATGAATGAAAGGAGGCCAGCCGGGAAATTTAATGACTTGGGGAGAGGCCCCGTCTCACTTTTAAAGGAAAACATTTTGAAGGTGGAGATATAAAACTTCCAGCTAGGGAGTAAATCAGCGCAACGTCTTTGCGGAAGACCCACTTAGGTGTGCGCGTACGCGTGCACGTTGAGACGCGCCCACGAGCCAGGCAGGAGCTCCCTGGGAGCCTAGCACGTGTCAAAGCAGTGCTTCTGCGGCAGCGCGTGGCAGAAAGACGGCCAAGGAGCGCGGCAACGGCACGCGTTCGCCCGCGCGGCCAGCCGCAGCCCGTGGCCGCTAGACGAGCCTCTGGGGCCCCGAGAGCGCGGCTGCGGGCAGCGGGCGCAGGGCCTCAGCACAGGGGTGGGGCGCGGAGACCGCCCAGGAGCGCAAGCTGCGGGCCCCGGTCACTGAAAAGGAGTGAAGAGACGGTGGACAAGACCGCGCGTGTTTTAAGGCCCGTATCACTTCGCCTGCTGCCGACCCCAAGAGGAGGGAGACACCCCGCCGCGATGAGGGATCCTCCGCCTCTAGGCCCACCTCCCTCTCCGCCCGCATTCGGCTCCCGGCGCGCTGATGCTCGCCACCATCAGGTGGCGCCTGGAGCCAGCAAGTCCAGGGCCGCTTGGGGTCCAGGCCTGGCAGCACCCAGTCACCGCGCCCAATGGCCAGGAAATCTGTCTCGCTTTGGGCTGCTTCAGGCCTAAGTCTAATTTCGTCACGAAAGCCCACATGGTCTTTAGAATATTTCTATTGATGAAGTATTCATTTTAATTTTACGAGTTTTAGTATACGAAAAAGGGAGTACTGAACGGGAAAGATAACCACCAAAATGAAGCATTAAGATTGTGACCTTTATTGAGCGTTCATAAAATAGTATCAAAATTTTCAAGATCGGTGCACACAGCGTGAAGAGGTTTTGGTGTAGCAATTCTGAAAGGAAGGTAAGGGTTTGTTGTTGTTGTTGTAGTTGTTTTACAATATTATTATTGCGGGTTTTGAGATAGGGTCTCGCTACGCAGTTTAGACTGGCCTTCAGTTCACTTTGTAGCCCAGGCTGGTCTGGACCTCCCAGCAGTGCGCCTGCCTCAGCCTCCCAAGCGCCCAGCAAAAGGGCGTGCATCGTCACGCCCCCTCAGTCCGTGGACTAATCAGTGGCGCCGGCGAGCGTTCCTCTCTCCGCCCCCGGGGATAGGGCTCCAGCCCGGGCACTATAAAGCTGCGCGGGTGGCGAGCAGACTGGCCGCGCTTTTGCCTCGCTGGGCCTGCTGGGGAAGCTGCAGCTATGACGCTCCTCCCATCAGCCTCGGAAGGGCAGAGCCCAGGCTGGGTACAGGCGGAGCCCCAGGAGCCGCCGGGCCTGAACCCCGAAGAGGCTTGGGCCTGGGCGCTCGATAATTTCGAGGCGCTGTGCCGCCATTCCTGCCAGTGCTCTGGAGAGGTCTGCTCCCACGGAGGCCAGAAGCCGCGCAGGGGTGACACCGAAGGCGCAGCCGTTGCGCGG